>CAVNYN010163584.1:480-17411 GCA_963692815.1 Nyctanthes arbor-tristis
CCCCCCCCCCCGAAATTGACCATCTCACAAAGCACCAATTCATCGGCCAATAAAGAAGAAGAAGAAGAAGAAGAAGAAGAAGCTAGAGATGGAATCAATGATTACATTCGATCTCTAATGATTCTACTTTGAATTAGAATAATAATCCACTATTAAGGAGTACCAAGAAAAATGTAAAAACTATTTTTACTAGCCAGAAAAAGAATAACTATAAAGCCGTTGCATATTAAAAATTTCCTATTTTTGTGTAGATAATAATTGACCCCTTGGCTATTTTCTCCAAAAAAATCGCTTGGCTAGATATCTAAAATCCTAGAGATATATCCACATTAATTAATAATAATACATCAATAGATTTTAGAGGCATAATGAAACAAAGTGCGTTAAGCTCCGTCTCCGGTCATCCCCCTACCATATACCCATAACAAGCTGCCAAGCCTGGACTTCGGAAGCATTAATATTCTTCAAAATTTCGTCGTGCCTTCTGTCAAAAAGTGAAGTAGAAAAGTCCACGTCTTAAGTGAATTTAGGAATATAATGTAGCCTTCATTTACTTAATATATTTTACTTTATTTATATTTTTTCGTTGATTATAATAGATAAATAGATTCTCACTCATGCATTGTACTGAAGGATATCAAATTAAATTACATGTAACATTAGTATGAAATGTTAAGTAATATATGATTCACCACAATGAACTATAATGTTTTGATTATCTTGTTGATAACTAGGGCTGTGCAAACGGGTTTCCGTCCCGAGCTTTTGAGAGACTAAGACTAGATCAAACATCTTCTATTCGGTCCCGGTCTCAAAAATGGGAAGCCCAAACGGTTTCGTCTCGGTTCGGGCTCGGATAATGAATTCAGTTTTTTTCGGGCTTTTCCAAGCTTGTGAAAAAAATTTTCTATAGACTTAGAAATGTAAAAACACATATAAATAAAGTTTAGAACAAACAAATAGAAGGACTTTATGTGCAACAAAAGTATTAACATGCCTCCGTAAGGTAGAATCACTAGACTTACTTGTATTTTTCATTTTTTTTATTTTAACAAATTTAAAATTATTAAATATTTGAAATATATATCCTAAATTGGAAAATAAATGTAAAAATCATAAATATTATATCTACTTTATAATTTTAACAATTTTACGATACAATTTTGACTTTTCAAATGGCCAAAGATAGATAATTCCTACTTTATTATACATTTATAGGGATTAAATATTATAAAAACTATGTAATTGTCAAAAATAAATAACACTTACCATTTAAAATAAAAGCAAGAAAATCAATTTCACATTTTTTACCAATAAGAAAACCACTTAAATAAATGAGAAGATGTATAAACACAAATTCTCCACGTCTATATATAAATATATTTATATATACTAGATTTTCACCCGTGCGTTGCACGGTTAGACATCTTATCAAAATATCTACGTAAATATCAATATTTAGTTTTATTAAATTATGATAAATAATAAGTAAAAATAAATTTTCGTTTCTATTGGCATCATCTTACAATAAATATAATGTACAGTAAATTAAAAGCAATTAACCCAATCTAGTTTTTCACCCGTGTGATGCACGGGAAGAATAATTTAAAATAATTTAACTTATTATAAAGATTTGAGAAATTATATTCTCACATGTGCTTAAAAAAATTAAAAACTTGATATCGTATAAGGGGAAGACTACATAGAGGGGTAGTTATTTTCTTTTTAATTTTATTTTTTTAAATTCTTAATTATTAATAGTTATTTTTTTCAAGTATAGTTATATTTTATTTTAATTTTTGTTATATGATATAAGTATTCAATTCATAAAAACATCAATTATATTAACTTATTTGTGTGCGTCAAGACCCATGTGATATAATGATATCATAGTCAATTCTCAAACCTTTGAATAAATCTGCTCTTGATTGTTGTTTTCACATTGAAATGAAAGGAAGATTTAAAAATATAAAGATAAGATAACTTAAACATAGAATTATAAAGATAAGATAGAATTATGAAGACGAGATAATTCAAAAATTAAGAACCAAAAAGTAGAAGGAATAAACATCAAAATTATTGCATTGGTTACCACAAACCAATCAAAATGACCAAAAAGCCCCCACTTGAAGCATTTTGGGCGGAAAAATTGTAGGCAAACTGTACCACAGCACCTCTTATTTTATTAATATATAGATTATATAATAATAACATATAACTTAAATAGAGTCAATAAACATATTCTAAATTCGAACAATTTTCTTAAACATAATCCTTACAATGTTGTAAAATTTAGTGACATTTTATATTAACACAATTATTCTTGACTATTGCTTAAAAATAATATAATAATGATGATTTTTAAAAAAGTTTATTGGCAAAAAAATTTCAACTTGAAAAAGAAATTTAGTGGTATTACTTTAACTTTTTAATTGTCCCACAGAAAGTTTTGTAAAAAAGCAATATAATTGGAGCTCATAAATAAAATGGACCTTTGTGCAAATGACTATGTAAAGGAAATTTTGTGGACTTTGGGGCAAATTAATAATTGTCATGGTTCTTTATATTTAGTTTTAAGTTTAAATGATTGTCCACATTGAAAGTTTTGTAAAGTGTTAAATAATGGGACTTATAAATAAGATAAACTTTTGTGCAAATGACTATGTAAAAGAAATAGTTTTGATTCTTACCTCTTGAATATTATGAAAATAAAAACTGAGTTTCAATTTATATATTAAAAAAGAAAAAGAAAAAAGTCAACCGGTCTTTGACCAGGTTTCTGGGTTTTCAAAAGAAAACCCAGGACCGGACCAGACCGGTCATTTTGGCCACAAAGCCCCGACCGGGACTGGCCCGTTCGGTATGATTTACCCGGTCCCAGTTTTTTTTTGCACACCCCTATTGATAACTAATAGCTATTATGTGCTTACTCAATATAAAATGCTATTAAATGACTTTAGTAGGGATTGTAAAAAAACCCACCAAACTCGATGCTCACGGGTAGCTCATTCTATTAAGACGGAGAATATCCGACTAAAAGGGTAATTAAGTTGAGAATGAGACAAAGAAAATCAACTGGACTTGACAATTTACAGAGCAAGATTATCATTATTTTTACTCATACTCAATCCCGTTTAACTCTTTCTTGTCAAAAATAAAAATATTTACTAAAAATTCTAATAGTTTGAAAAGTAATTTCAATTGTAAATTTAACTTAGTGTTTATAATATTATTTATTAAACAAAAAATAAAAATATATAAATATATATAGATTGGCTAACAAATGGACAATATGAATTACTCGTACCAACTCAGCCCCGACTCGTTCCCGATTTAAGTAAAGATGGGAGAAAATAATTTTGATGGATAGGGTAATAGGTGTATCATACCCCAATCCCGATCTGACTCATTGTCATTCTTAGACATTCAGAAATTAAATATTTTATTTTTCTGTGTGACTATATCGTGATTAGAATTTTGTAAATTATGAAACATTAATTAAACTATATTTATTATATATATAAAAAAGTAACCTAATAACAGCTCGATTTGAAAGCATGTAAAAAATAATTAAAAATTAATGCATCTGCTAAAAAGGAAATAGTTTAATGCAAATTACGAAATACTTCTTGGATAAGGGGGAGATATATATATATATAATTGAATTGCAAAATTAAAAAATTTTGAATTAATCCATCAAAATATATAATAAGATAAGATATACATCTAGCATAGAGATCGCGAAATTGAGTTCTGAGCCGTCGATTAGTAAGGATAATAAATTGGAAAGGATTTACAAAATATTTTAAAAAGATTTTTAAAAATAAGAATAGATAAAGATCATAATCCCTAATTAATTGAAAAAATAAGGAAATATTAATCTACAATTTACCATAAAATTTACCTAATATATTAAGACTTAAGATTCCATATTAAAAAGTCAACATGTAAAGAGGAGTAGCTCAAGTGTTTTATATGTTGGTTTATATTTTTTAATTTAATCGATGTATGATCTATCCCTCAACATACCCCCACAAGATGGTGGCTCGTTGAGACATACCATTCTTAAAATTCGTGTACTCATTTGAGTCTTAACAAGACCAAATTGCTCGTTTAAACTTGACGGGCTCTGATATCATGTTAAGAGTTAGGGTTCCATCTTAAAAGGTTAACATGTTAAGAGGAGTAACTCAAATACTTTATATGTTGGTTTATATATTTTTATTTAATCAATGTGGGATTTATCCCTTAATATAAAATGTAATAAAAAATCTAAAATGACCTCATTTAAGCTAGTTTTGTCGGGAAAAGTACAATGAAAGATACCACAGACTTATATATAGGGGTATATTACAACATCTTATCTTATCTTATCTTATATATATTAAAATATGCAAGTTTTCCCGCTAAAACACCAATCTCACTGTTATATGCCTTTTTTATTTTTTATTTTATTATAATAATAATTATCCATTCTCTTCAGAAAAAAGTAATATTTATCCATTAGTTTTATTTTGCTATTATCTTATTTTATAATAATATTATTTTATATATTTTTTTATTCTATATATAATATGCTATTTGTTATTCATTAATATTTGTTATACATATTCCGTTAGTTTTTACTTTTTAGACTATCTTCAAAGATTTAATATTTCTTCAAAATTCTAACAGTTTATAGATATATTTTAACTATTGAGTTATTGTGACTTATTATTTTGATTAAGTACCTACTCATGAGATTAAATATATAATAATAAAACTAAATTAAATCAGTGTCAAAATTTTTACTTTAATTCAATACGATAAACCACATGTCAAAAAACCTAAAGCTATATATTTAGTGCATTACTTAATTTATTATTTGTTTTTCTCTGAGAACGTATATATTGATAAAAATTTAAGTTGAGCAAATACGATAGGAATAATATTTGATAATAATGATTTAGAACAAAAATAAAAAATTAATTTTTTTAAGAACGGAAAGTGGTTAAAAATTAATTTTAGGGGGTAAATGATGAATTGTATAGAATTTATTCTTTATTGTAATATTGTTTCACTCAGGTATTTTATAATAGGAGACTGTGTACTTTAAATTTTTTAGAGTAGATTTAGTGAATAGTGATAAGGAAATGAGAAAAATAGTTTTTCTAACAATATATGGTGGAGAATGAATGTGGAAAATAATTTATTCTAATAAATGAATATCATCCACACCTTATTAAATAAAGATGTAGGTGTAGGATAATTCTAGATTTGTGTAAATTTTGTATCTTGTATTTTTCATGGTTTCTTAGTTTCCATATTCAATATAAAATTAATTTTATAAAAATTCCCTACTCTCATTTTTATTACTAAATAGAATTATTCTACGAATGACAATTTATTTAATTTTGTGCCAAACGAAAATATTACACATTTTAATTTAATTCTATTTATGAATATTATAGCATATGTATATGAGTGAACAGTACGCAATAAAATTATAATTATTTAGTTTTTCAAATTACTATACTTTTTTGACTAATTATTCTATTTCGTACAATACATGGGTATATACAGCTAGTTAAGAAATTTAATAAAGAAAGCATACTATAATTTAGGACGAAAGTTGAAAAAGAAAAAGAAAAAAAAAGAAAAAAGAAGAAAAAGATTATCTTCATGAGATAAAGGGAGAATATGATAACACACATATATATATATATACACTTTTAAAAAAAATTATAGATACATACAAACTAAAAATCTTAGGTCTTACAAATGAAGATGCATGACTAAAATGTGACAACTGTTTTAAAATTTAGAGCCGTTGAGCAAACAGCTCGGCATAGATTGGATCGGCATAACCCCCCCCCTTCCCCGGTTTTTCCCTTTTTGGTTTTTTCCCTTTGTAATATCAAAAAAATTAGAGTATATCATCAATCATCATAGGAGGCATATGAAAAAACATACTAGGACTTGACAAAAAACTAGCCACTCGAGTAAGTGTATGAGCTACCTGATTTGCAAATCTATCAAGTTCAAAAAGCAAAAGCTTACAATCATCTAGAATCAAACTAAAAGGAGACAAATCAATATGAGTACAACCAAGGGGCTTCAAAGACTTCCAATGCATCCATTTCCACAGTGACTAGATTGATATTACATTCTTAATCTGATGTGAGACTTCATTCTCCTTAAAATCACATATCTTCCATTTTAATTTTATAAAGCACACCCTCAACTGTTGTTTGCTATCAACCCGACGTGGGGCACAATTCAATTCTCTTTAGAAATTGCATTTCTAATATTCACTTTTATAACACTCAATTTTTTTCTATTTTGTTATGTAATTCGATGTGGAGATCTGTATATCCTAATATATACATATTATTATATATATTTGTTTTAAAATAACACTCATATTAGATTTGTGTTTATTAGTTATTATATAGATATCTCTTTATTAGACAATTTGTAAAATTTTCAACCACACCTCTAAAAAAAAAAAAATTAATCCAACCGTCTTGAGAAAAATTCCTGGCTCCTCCCCTGCTTTTTCCCCAATTTTCGCTGCAAATTCCCTTCTCTTTCTTTTCATCTTTCCCTTTCGAGTGCTTGAGGATTCTTATTTCCTAATCTACTGTTCTAGTTGTTAATTCTCTCCGTGCTTTTGATTATTTCTTAATCAGTTGTTCTAAAATCTCTACCATACGCATTTTAATTTCATGAGTCAACGCCAAAATCTCTATGATAATGCATCTTAATTTCCTAAATCAATGCTAAAATTTTGGCTATTTATTTTCTTTGACAAAGGGGAGTTCATATGGACTTGGGCTATTGATTTCAGAGTTCGATTGGTTGAGAATTTGGTCTAGAGGCTGCGGTAGATTTAAAAATTTAGTCTAAATACTTAAAGTGAATTTAAGAAGATATTAGATAGCAAAAGAATACTGAAATAGTGAAAAAATTAGTTGGATTATCTATTTTTAAAAAATCTGATCGTTTGAATTAAAGCTTTCAATAAATCTCTCAACTATTTATTTTTCTGAATTATATTTCCTATATCAATTTAACATATGACACAATCTCTCTTATTTATAGTGTAGATCTATTAGTTCATAAGAAATTTCAGATCTTATTCTGTATGGATATTAGTTAACTAATATAAATTAAGGTATGTTATTTTTATCTATCTCAAATTAGAGTCATACTCTTTACTTCAAATATTTTTACTAGGCACATGCATTCTTTATTTGTGGATTCTTTATATGGGTTTGGCACCTTTATTTTAACAAAGGACATGAATATGCCTATTCCAAATTCTGTTATATAAATATAATATAATCTAATATTATTGTTGTTTCAAGTTTTCATAGATATTATCGTTCTTAACTAGAGGAAGTTTTCGTGTTTGACTCCTATAGTGGCAATCATGCTGCGCAGGTGAGGATTGAAGTCCTGTCTTTTTTGCTCTTAAATTACATAGAAAATTTTTTATATAATATCTGATATTCATGTTTTGTGCTGCTTTGAAAGTATATGTTTGAAAGTTTCAAAGTTTTCTTCATATCTCTCTTAGAATTTAATGTTATTGAATGATGATCAAGTGTTGATGGCTAATTTTTATATTTTATGCAAATATAGTACGGTAGAAAATAAAATAAGAAAAACTTATAACGAAACACTAGAGGTTTTTAAGTATGATTGATAGTATTTCGCAATCAAAGCTGTAATATTTTGAAAGCTAAATCACTCATTTATTATTATTATTATTATTATTATTATTATTATTGCTTCCTTATCTTTTGCAGGGAGATACGAACAAGGAATTCATTCAGGTTCTCAGAAAGTTGAAGAATACAGGATTTAGATATAACTGGCTTGAGAGCCACGTGTTAGACTGAATTTCTTACCATTGAAGTATAGTATTTAAGCTTTTACACTTATTTTTGAATGATATGGCCTTCAACAAAAAGAAGTCATGAGGATTAATTATCTAAAATCTAGAGTTTTAATTTATCTTGAGGGATCAAGAAAATACTCACTTTTAAATTGGGTTCTTATTGAAATTTGGATCCAACTAATGTGTCAGTAGCTTTTCAAAATATCTACTGAAATCTTTTTTGTTTTTGAATAAGTTTCTTATTTTTGCCTTCATTACCTCGCTTTTGGTAATTATGTAATGTACAGAATCGGTTTTGCCAACTATATATATTTTGAGTTTTTTTAGTGAGTTGTATGGAAATATTTTATAGACATCGTAAATATTATTTGTATATAGATTGTTGGGTATTATTACGAGCTTAATTAGAACATTTTCATTAGATTCACATGTATAATAAAAGTTGTGTTTATAAATTTATCCAAATTATTATATTACTATGTCAAAAAAATGTTAAAAAGAAAAATGAAAGATAAAATGACTTGGTGATAAATGTTTTAGTTTAATCTCTCGAGAAAAATTGGGGAATTATAAATGTATTCCAACAATATTAGTTTTTGTTAATTTTCTGTCATATTTAGCAAGTAATTAACCCACTTAATAATTACATAAACAGTGTCATAGCTAATAAATTTTAGGATTCCACAATATACTGAAATAAGAGGGAAAAACTTTATTAAGATACTATATGGTCAAGCCATATTATATAGTGTCAGATCGAAACTAATTGTTTGATACAAGTCTATATCATCAAGTTGATCAATATATTAGAGATTATTCATTTTGAAAGTACAGTGGAATATATATTTTTTCATTTTTAAACTTTCGTTATTTGATGGTCTATTCTATTTTTACTTATCATTTTTAAAATATATTTCTGTGCAATGCACGAATGCAGTACTAATAGTCATTAACAAGATTTAAACAGTCGGAACACAAAAAATATGTTATTTCCTTTATAGAATATTAAAAGATCTATATGATTGCTCATGCTTTAGTTAAAAAAATTAAATCACATTCTATCTGTGCTGGAGAATTGACACATTTAATCTTTTTTTCCTTAAAGGTGACTTATATCTATATGTAATAATATTTTATCGCGCAAAATGGAGCGCAAATACACTATTTAAAAAAAAATAAAAAATGGACTTGTAAAATTAAAGATTGACTAAGTAATGATGCAACTGCGCCCAATTAGCAATCTATTTTTTATTTTAAAGTAGAAATAATAATTATATTTTTTAAAAAATAAGAGATATAGAATAGTTGGACCTTAGACAATAGCTTTGCTGGTTCTATTTTTCACTAACTCATCACCCTTCTTCATGGTAATTCTGAAGCCAATTAAATGAAATGATTAAAGATTATTTGATCGTATTATTTAACACAATTTTCACCTTATGTATATAATAACAACGATGATTAATAATCGCCTAACGCCAGTCTTCATTAGATATTGAAAATTACACTTTAACAAAGCATCGGGCTAGCACACAATTTTATTAAGAATTTTCTCGCTTTTAAGACCAATAATTTTCTTTATTTATTTAACATGTCACATTATTAGCACAATTGAATAAAAAAAAGAGCAACTTGCTCCTTGCAACATGTTATTCTAATTGACACTTAAAAAAAGTTGAACCAAGAGTGACTTAAAATTGTGTGATGTGTATCATTACATAAAGTTGTGTACTCCTCTCTTTCAAATCTTTTACATGGTAGAGGTGTTTTACACGTGTTCAACACACAAAATTTTCCATTTCACTTGCATATTAGAGTCACTTTTGCCTTCTTTTCCTCCAGGCAATTAAGTGCTGCAATACAAATAAAGAATATCTTGCTTATATTCTTGAATTAAACTACAATTCAAAATTTTATTTTGTTCAGAAATCTTCCATTATCTCAATGAAATTGGCTCAAGAGACAAAATCGTATTACAATTACAATAATATAGAAACAAATATCAATCATCTTAATGCTACCACGTGGGATAATCAAATTTTAACAAGTATGGTATTAGTGCTACCATGCGGGATATTCAAATTGTGTAATGAGTGGACGAAACATGTAGTCTGGAAGGTGTGGGGGGAATAGGGAAGAAAGCTTGATTGAGAATGGGAAATCTAAAGGAAAACAATAAGGTATGGTTTGAGCCAACTCACCTACTAGAGATCAGGTGAGTTAGTTGCTCTTGATTGGAGGTCGGACTCTGAACTTGAAGTCCGATATGTTACTTTAGAAATTGACATGGTTCGAGTTCATATATATAATATAGTATGATAACTAGTAACAATAATTTGTGCCCGTGGCAAAATATAGCCTCATAAACAACTCAATTTGGCCCACTTAATAGAAGGAGTCCGCCAATTCTTCCATGCCTTTTTCAACCCATAAATGACCCAAAAACACTTAAACCATTCTCTCATGTCCAAATTAAGAAAGGGGATTTTAAAAAAGTACGGCACAATAGCATGTGATGTTTCTTAATTGAGGTAAGAAATGTGAAATTGGAAAAAGCAAGTATTTCATGTATTAACAAAATATCATTAGAAATATATAACTAGCATATATAATATATCACTACAAGAAAAAGTGCTAGTACCGACGGTTTTTGGGTTACCGATGAAAAATCGTAGTCAGAAAAGGTCTTCGGTGATAGGCTTGTCGGTGATCATCGACCGTTAATTTGAGTCCGTCGGTAATCACCGATGGCTTATGTCTGTCGGTGAATTCCAACGGTCTGAGAATGCGATCGGTAATTTCCAACAGAAGAGGTAATTTCCAACAGAAGAGTCTTCCGTCGGAAATTACCGACGGACTCATAAATAGTGAAAAAAATTGTTTTTAAACCTAGCTGAGAACCATACCCAATAACCCCGCCAGCTGTGCTACCCGCGTATGTGCCCGAGCTGGTTGTATGATAAATCAAAATTATCCCACATTTTGCCTCAAATAGGATTTTCCTTCAAATTGGGTGGCAAAGTCCCAACCATTAGACCGCTCTTGCTTTTCTTTACTTGTGTTGTATCCTAATATATTTAATATATATTCACATAGTTTTTGCGATTTAAAAAATAAGTAATTTTTTTTCGAAACCAATATATAAAATGTCTGTATATATATATATGTATATATATAAGATTAGATAAAATACTTTTACACTGTGCATTATTTCTCTATACTTATCACTTTAAGTTTTTGCAAATATAAATTTTATAAGTTTTATATTGTAACTTAGTTAAACTTTTATAGTAATTTACAAGTTATAAATTCCAAAAATTATCGTTTTAACAGTATATTCAAATTTTGTGCGACAGTGACTAAGATACTTAAATTTTCATATATTTGTTCTTAAATTTTTATACATGTGATCTTTTTTTTTTTAAAAAAAAAAGAAAGTAACGTATATCGAAATATTTTATGTATCAATGTAAGATATATAAAATATAAATCATACGGTAATTTTAAAGAACAAATTACAGACCATTAAATTTCACAAATTTTTAATATGCGCATATTCATCATATTACGTATTAAAATGGTATATTACTACTACAAATTATTGCATTTTTTGGTCAAAAAATTGTTAAAGATTTCCAACAGTGTAAAAATTAATCAAAGATTACTGATGGCATGGATAACCATCGGTAATTATTGACGAAAATCATAGTTCGTCGGTAATTATCGATGGTGTTGACAGTCGTTAGTGATTACGGACAGCGAATTCCGGTCGTTAGTAATTACCGACAAATGGGTTTGCCGTCAGCATTTACAGACAAATCTAAGGTATCCCTCAGTGAATACTGATGAAGAGATCAATTGTCAGAAATCACTGACTGTGTGCATTATCGTTGGTGATTTTCGACGGTTTTCCTTGCCGTCAAAAATCACTGACAAAATGGGTTTGTCGTAAGAAGAATGGGGGGAGTCTCCTCCTATTTTTTCTGCCATTTCCGACAGAAAATGGGCGGAGACTCTTCCCATTCTTCTATCAATGGCAGAAAAAATGGAAGGGAGTCTCCCCCCTTTTTCCCCCATTCTGCTATCGGAATGGCAACAGAATGGGGAGAGACTCTCCCCTATTTTCTATTGGAAATGGTAGAAAAAAAAAGGGAGAGTCTAACTGCCATTTTCTGTCGGAAATGGCAGTGAGAGGGAGGGCCTCTCCTCCTTTTAGTTTAATTTTTTTATTTTTATATATTTTAAAAATTTTTAAATTCTTTTTGCTTTTTTTAAAAATTAGAAGGTAAGGGTATTGAGATAATTTGGCCAATGAGTTAACGAAATTTTGGATGGATTCAATCAAGGGGGATCTTTTGTGCGTATTTATGAAATGTTGAGGACCCAACGAGCTAAAAAAAAATTAGGGACCCAGGCGATTCTAAGTGCAAAAATTGGGGATGATATGTGAAATTTACCCTATTATTATATATAATATATATGAAATAACTGAACCATGATTAATCATATAAATAAATGCAATGAATAATATATATATATATATATATATATATATATATAGAAATAATGAGAGAAAAAATATATGTGAAACAAAGAAGAACAATATATTCTTTTGTTTTAACAAAAGGACAATGATAACTAGAGTTTCTATTGAACATTTTACCCAAGCAGAAGATAAGTTATAGAAAAGGTAAGTGGGTTTAATTTGCTTGCGTGAAAATGTTGTTTATTAATTTTGTTTAGGTTACGAAAATCATTAAATCTCAATGTAAGAATGTTTCATTTATTTATATATATAAGCAATATATTTTATGTTATGATCACCTAAAATCTTCTTTTTTTCTAAACAATGTTTTTTAGGATCAAATGAGAGACATTAGCTCTTTTGTGTTGTATGGAGGAAAGGGGAACGACGCTAACATTTTCACTGGCACCAAAATGAAGAGTGTTGATTCCTTCTGACATAACTTTACCAATTTGATTGGAATACTAAAGATAGTATTAGAGATGAATGGTACTGATTCTATAGACTCCATTGGCTATCGAGTAACCTAATCTTTGCCACCAGTCGCGATTGCGGGGACTACTGACTTGAACTTCTATATGAATCTGAAAGGAAGCAGTTTGTGTGCATCAACTTACCCGTTATATGTCAAAATAAATGATCACATGTGACCCAGCGACGGAAATGGTGACCCAGCGACGGAAATGGTAACCAAGAGGGCAACAATCAAAATGACTTATGTAGGCTTACAGAACAATTTGGGTTTTTTTCCTCATCCATTAACGGTGCAGAAATTTCAGTTGCTAGGCAAGAACATCAGTCCATTTGTGACCCTATCGAGCTTGCAAATGAAATCCTATATAATGCTAATCACCATGTTGATTATGCAAGTGATATGGAAACAATGAGCGAAATCATTTCAAACCCCAGTGCAAAAGACACTGTGGAAGGCAAAATTTTCGTGTCCAAGGATGTGGTTAAAGCCAGTTTGTCATTGTATGCCTTCAAGTACAGGTTCGAGTACATTGTAAAAAGATCTAACAAAAAAGAGTATGTTGTAGCATGTGTGGCTGATGGATATGACTGGTGCTTTCGAGCATCATGGACGGGTAAGTCTGACTTGTTCAAGATAAGGCGATTGGATAATAGTCACAAATTCTCCAAAAGCGTTGTCGTTGGCAATCATAGGCAAGCAAACAAAACAATAATTTCAAAGTGCATCTGATAAAAGTTTGAGACAAAAGGAATAAAATGTACACCTAGAGATATGGCGGCTGAAATGAAGAACAAGTATGGGGTGACAATCAATTACCATAAGTCATGGAGGTCTTTAGAACAAACAGTCAAATCAGTACGCGGTGATTGTCAGGAGTCGTACAAAGATATTCCATCTAATCTTCATATGTTAGAGTTCATCAATCTGGGTTCTGTAACCAAATTTGAAACGGAATAGATTCAAATACCTCTATATGGCATTTTCGGCCTCTATCCTAGGCTGGAAATTTTGTCGACTGGTTATTGCTATTGATGGGACACATTTGAATGGAACATGTGCTTGGACTTTATTCACAGCACGCACACAAGCCAACAACAACATCTTCATTTGGCCTTTGGAGTGGGTGATTTGGAAACAGAAAATTCGTGGACTTGGCTTTTGCAAATGCTAAAACGAACATTTGGAGAAAGGGATGATCTGGTTATTGTATCAGATAGGCACGCAAGTATAAAAGCTGCTATAGAAAATGTGTTCCCGAATGTATTGCATAGTGTGTGCTATTTCCATATTCTAAAAAGCTTGAAGACAAATTATCATAGAAAGGGAAAATTCTTTTAAAATCCCTTAATTGCAGCAATGATGGCCTATACAACACAAGAATTTTTGAGAGTTACATAGCGCAACTTGACAAAATAGATATAGATATTCAAAAAGATTTGGTAAGTCAGTTGGCATTTAAATATTTTCCAACTTACAATTCTTATCATAATCTTGGTACACATTATGAACAAACACTATAAGAAAACAGGACATTACCGACGGACTTTTCCATCAGTGAAAATAAGAAATTCGTCGGAAACAGCCTTCACTGACGGAAAAATTCCATCAGAAAATCCACCGGTGATACCCTACTCGCCAATACTTTCTGACGGAAATTTTGTATCCGTCAAAAATTTTCTATGGATTTTTATCCGTCGGGAATTTCCAACGAAAGTAAGCGTCCGTATGAAATTTCTAACGGACATCTGAAAAATAATAAATGGAAAAAAAATTTCCAACCCAATCCGGAAACCGACCCGCCACCCCATGGGTTGACCCACTATCCCCTCGCGCCGACCTACCAATTAATTCCCTTCAATATGGCATTGGCAAGATTCGAACATTTGACCTGGGGTTGGAGAGTGAGTTCAAAACCACCATGTTATTGTGCATTATTGTTAATGTGCTAACAAAAAATATATATAAAGTATCCTCTTATAATTTTGTTATTCTAAAAATCATAAATTTTCTTTTCTAAACATTAGACTTTATATAGTATTTTTTTATATCATTTATGCTCGGAATTTATTTGATTGTGCCATTTAATATATAATGTTTTGCCCCTAATTTTCCACATTATATATACATTGTTAATTAAAACTAAAAATAATAAAAAAAGGTTTACAAGAATTTGTTTGATTCTATTAGCAAGAATGTGATCTATGTGATTTTTTAAAGCTAACAAAATTAATAAAAAAATTTATTTAGAACCATTGTTTTAAACATTAGCCACAAAATAACCGATGAAAAATTAAAGTTCTTTTGTTTTATATTTTTTCATTAGGTAAAACCACATAAACTTATTTCATATGATTTTTTTTAACAAATAAAATGCCGAACCTTATTCGAGTGCATGGAATCGACCTTTTCATAGGACAAGTGTACAGGTCATACATACAGATGGAGCAGAAGGAAATGATTATATATATGTGCACATACTGCATATATGTTTAGTAATAGCTGGGGACGACGCCTAACTACTGAATACTTTATGCATACTGAGATTCCATATTTAATGTTTATTTCCATTACATGCCAACTGGTGTCCTATGTGGAGATTGTTTCTATTTGTTGTTGATTTTCTTTTTATTTTTTTAACTTTAGTTTGTACTTTTATTATAGATAAAAAAACATAAATCATTTTTTATTTCATATCTAAGGGTTGTTGATTGTTAATAACACTTTTAATTTTTCATAACGTTTTTAAATTTAGAATAAATTTTTACTTGCTATGTATTAATTAACTTATCTTCTAGTTTGCAAAAAAAGTTAACATATCTACTATATTTTTTGCAGTCTAAAAATTGATGTATATTTGTTATAGAACATTTTGTGTATATTAAAACATATGAATAAAGTAATTGGACGAATTATTTATTATTGTAATTAAAAAGTAAAACTCATTTCAAACATATTGAAAAAAAGTGTTAATTAATCATATTTAATGGAAAGAAAGTAAAATTTCCATCGGCCTAGTGGATGCCGTCAGAAATTTCCAACAGAAATGTAAAACCGTCGGAAATTTCCGACAGAACTTTTTGTCCGTTAGAAATTTCCAACAGCCTAGTGCCTTTCGTCAGAATTTTTCGTCAGAATTATATTTTCATTGGAAATCTCAGACGGAATTTTGGTACCATCAAAAATTTCCGACATAATCCAAATTCCGTCGGTAATTACTAACGAAATTTGGTTTTCATAAGAAATTCCCGACCATTTCTTTCCCATCACAAATTACCGACGAATTTTTCGGTTCGTCGGAAAATCTGTAGGTATTTTCCAACGGATTGTGGCAGGTTGGAAAATTCTGTTAGTGATGCCTTGTTTTCTAATAGTGAAATAAATATCTGTGTAGGAAAAAAAATCGGGCATGAAAGATGGTCCAGGTGTCACATGACAAGAAATAGGTACTCAATAATGACTTCCAACATCGTCGAGTCGGTTAATTCTGTGACCTCAGCCAGCATAAGTTACCAGATTGTGGCGCTCCTAGAATAAAAAAACACAACATAGACTCAGAACATGGGATTTTTGGAAGATTTCCGTTGGATTTGGTTTTGGACGAAGCCGTTGATTTAGCATGAATTAACGTGAAAAAATTGGCCGCGACCATGAAGATGATTTCCGCCATCAATGTCTTTGACCCAATTCTTGTCATTAATTAGGAGAGTGAAAATAATATATACAATTAAATATAATAGTGTGTGTATATATATATATATAAAGGAATATATATGTATAATATTATCACTATAATATATAATATATAATATAATAACCCATTTACTAAATATTTGGTATAAATGATAAAAAAATACATTAATGTTCTGATATCTGCCAATAAGATAAAAGCATCTGAGTTTTGCAATTTAGGAGTCTAAATACAATCTCCCGTGTAATTATCCCATTAAAAACCTCTAACGAGAAAAACCTCTAATTTCTCGTTAATGCATGGTTTGTCGTCCGCATTTAAGTCACCCACAGGGGCGGATCCAAAGGGGGTCTTTCCC
>CAVNYN010164554.1:0-28794 GCA_963692815.1 Nyctanthes arbor-tristis
CATACATGTCTTCCATGTGGTGTAGTTATGATTATTGAGCTTCTTAATTCCACCTACCACCTGTAGGTCTCCCATCGTGACTTGGATTACCTCCTTGTAACCAAGTAAGCTTCCCTAAGCTTCACAATCTCAATATTATACACGATGACCCAAGCTCTAATAATCTCCTCTCAAATGCCACACTCTGAAAAATTCAAGCCCTCGGTCGACCCACTCTTAAACCCGCAAAGTCCTCACTCAACCTTGCTACGATAATATGCCAAACCCTCCTCGGCTTGTCCCTAACACCTTTACCCGTGAATCAACCGCTCTCTAATACTCTCACCGCTAGATCGACTAGCTCTGATACCAATTGTTGAGTTACGACACACCAAAGAAATTAATTTTATTGATACTCACAAAATATATTTTACAGCGGGACACTTAAACTCTCGCACTAATTTATATCTATTCACTCTTATATATACTTCCTAAGCACTCAGTACTTGAGCACTTATTCTCACACTTTACTCACTTCACACTCTCAAGCACCAATCTCTCTCATACTCCTTGGTGCTTCATCTCTCATGCACCCACTTCACTCCAATTTCTTACACACACATGCAATTGCTTGGGGGTATTTATAGACAATGAATGACGGTGGTCTTGTCTCTAGAAAACTCCATGCATGTCGGCTGCATTGGCTTCTTCTTGGCTGCTTCCTTCTTTTATTTTTTATTCTTGCAACTTGCATGCACCTAGAATTTTCCATGCAAGTTGCATGCCTTATAATTCTAGAATATTCTGGTTAGTCGGCAATGCTCCAGAATTTTCAAGAAAACGTTGGCTACCATTTCTTGAGTCAACTAGGCTGGTTGTGATGCTTTTCTAAAATTTTAGAACCTTCAAGAAGTTGGTGATGACTTCTTCAGGCCCCATATACAGAGTGGGCACTGTGTGTAGGTTTCCCCAGTGATCTCTCAGTACACATGTGACGGGAGATATTTTTAGAATGAAACCAATCTTAATTTATCAAATTTTATTTTTGTAAGGCAAACTTTGATATATTTATGACAAATAATTAATAAGAATATCACTTTAATTTGTGTATATATTGGAAGGCCCAGTGGCGGATTCTGTCGCCTAACTCACCCTCTCAGGCGAGCAAAACTGGCCAATGTCAGGACTCAGGAGGATACTGGTCTTGACTCTTGAAATAGGACATGGTTTGGAGCATTTCAAGACTGATTTTTGTATTTAATGTTACTATGTTAGAATTATGTTCCTTGATTGCTTATAATATCGTAATCTTGTTTATATCTAATCAATAAGTAAACTTTGTTGGCATGTTCACTGTTCACATACATACGTAGAGCTCTATCCAATTTGCTATATTTGGGAGTGTAATTATACAATTCCCTATTAATTCACCAATAGACCGTTTTATCCTTGAAACATTTAAATTTTAAACATCTTAAATACCTTAATTGACAATTTTACCCTCCAAAATTTCTCTCCATTAAAATGTCTTAATTTCGCTTAACTGATAATCTAATCGACAAATTATCATTAATCGTGTTTGGGGTCTCTCTTATATATGCCTCTACATGACTGAATTTAGAGTTTGGGTTTGACACCGCTTGCAAGGAATGTTAAAGGCTATTTGATCTAAAAATTTTAAACAAATAAATCGAGCTATTTTTTATTATTTATTTATATATCTTCTTCAATGGAGGTGGGATTTTTATTTAGTGGCCTTAATATGGTATCAGAGCAAGCAATGTTCTGAATTAAAATCTACATGCCACTCAATTAAATTAAATGGAATATACACATGTTAGGCTTTGATAGGAAAATATAAAAATCTCGCCTACATGCGACAAAGCGTGTTGAAGTAAGTTTAAAGTCTAATTTGATGACATTTGGAATAATTACTCGGCCTGCACTTATCATTTATAATTTACTACAATTATGTAATTAAACGGTCGTTATTTTCAGCGGTATCATCGTGATGAGTGATGACGACATATTCCAAGTGTTAATTTACCCCTATATGACTATTTATTTAACTTGTAATAATACAATAATCTAGAGTTATTTAGTAATAGTAATAAGTGCAATTTAGAAGTAAAAGTTTTGATCACCGTTTCACAAGAAAGAAACGTCAACCCACTTGATTGATAGGTGGAACTTCATCTTTTGTTGGCGTCGCTTTGAAAGCAATTAATAATTAGATTTCACTAAAAGAATATGCTATTTGTTATTATTTCCCCGTGATAGGAGAAGTGTACGGTACAGATTAGACATACAGTAAATTCATAATTTTTTGCCGAATTTTTACAACCAGTGATTCCCTAGAAGTTACACGATGATGATGATGATGATGATGATGATCATAATAATAATCATCATGAAAATTAGGCTTAACAGTTCTGAGTATCGTGGTATCTTATCTTGGCAAAACAATTGGTAAGTACGTCCCTTCTACGTGACTCTCATGGCTTTGGATAATGGCAATCTATATTTAGCCAACTCCATGACATTGACAATTGGAATGGTACTTGGACCACTTTCATTGCATTAACTATCGTTTACGAAATCGAATTTCTCTCTGTGTGAATGGTGATCTAAATATTTGAATATGGATAATGTTGGTTGCTGTTCACAAAATAATGACATTTTTTGTATGAAGATAATTTTTTAAAATCAAACCTATCGTTCAGCTGAAACTCTATATTAAATTGAACAAAAAGAGAAGTAAATTAAAAAACTAGAGAGAGAGAGAGAGAGAGAGATTATATCAAGCGTAGTATAGAGAATTGGCTCTAAAAGTTGGGCACGAGAACTCAGAAGAGGAATAAAAACATAGTACAAAGAATTGAGATTTCATCCCAGAATGCTAAGTCCATCATTTCTTGTCGCTTTTAATTGGTGTGGAGCTAGCTTTGTGGATGTCTTTACCAATTCGAATCCAATGAAATACCTTATATATCACGTTGTCTTTTGAGTAATAGTTTATAGCTACTTTCATTCAACCTGATAAAAGACGGTTACTCTATCAATATTTTTAACTGTGATCACAACCTATATATGTATATTCTAAACATCTATGTTCCATCGACTATTTTAACTTCATTAAGAATTTGTACACGTTAGGAGTCAATTATATTTAATGTAATGTAATTATGTAAATAAATCGAACATGATATCCCATACATAACACATAATTAATTTGATTTATTAGTGCGTAACTCGGTCTGGTTACATATCACACTAGATATATTATTGGTATTGATAATTTGATATGAAGAGTACTTGACCGTCACCTTCACAAAGGCCCCATTATGTGGTTTACCAAGATTTTATTACGTAACAGCCTTTGCAACTAATTAGTTACTTCTCCCATCATTTTCTTAAAAGAAGTATGCCAAAATTTTGTCTTTTCAAAGTACGTCCAAAAATGGAGGATTTCTTTGTCCAAATTCACCACCTCGAGAACTTACACGACACTAATAAAAAAAACCCAATTTACGTACATATCCTCAAAACTATAATCTAATTTTCGTTTTCTCGACTATATTTACGCAATTAATTAAATTTGTCACTTGTACCATGATGATGAACTTAAATGTTTATTCCAAGCCACATAATTATGGGGTACATGATCCATTGTTGGTCCCCTACCAATGATCAGCCATTACTAGACAATTCTTCAGTATGAATTTATCTGAGTCTCCATATATGCCAACAAAATATTTATGATGGACCACCCAACTTTAAGATTATAAATATTTGGAGTAAATGAAATTTATGCCTACTTCAATTGGTGTAGCCATGTAATTAATTGAGGTTGTTCCTTGCACATTTCAATGCATATAGTAATATAGTATATTTCAAAATGTACTTTTTGAAGTGTATTGTGAAATTGCCTTAAACTAATAATGAACAAGTTTCAATGCCATGTGTATGTCCACTCTATAGAGATTAGAGTTTAATCTTATTTTATTGCTAAGATTTCTAAGGTAATTTTATACTTTTTGTAATCCTTTTTATAATGTTGAAGATTACTTTTCATTGTTTGATTGCAAAGAAAGAAAGAAAAAAAGGAGATTACTTTTCATTTTATATCTTTTAAGGTCTGCTGCATTGGAAACACTATAAACAAATGCAACCGACTCTAGAAGGAGCCATTGGTGATAATTTTGAATACAATTTTAAGTTCACGAACTTGGACTAATTATAAAGATGTGACATGTTTTTTATTGGTCTACATATCAATTTTGCTATAACACCACTCATCACCCTCCTATATGAACTAATAGTAAGAAGAAGAAGAAAAAAAAAATGCATAGCTCCTTCGGACGCTATGAGTGCAAGATGGTAGTCGGGTGGAGCCAATCACATGTTCTAGACTGAGACTCCTCTAGTTGGATAAGAATAATAATATATTTCTAATTTTTAAAATGTATTAATGATATTTTTAAATTTTCATTTATCATTAATAAATAAATCTTAATTTGATAGTGTAATATGAGGCGCACGTGAACTCTGCTAGCCGGCTGTTCAAGCCAGGCAGAGCCATGAACATCTATTAATGCTTCAATTATTTTATTCATTGACACTAATCCATATTTTCCAAATTCATTAACTTTACAGAAATTCTGATAATTTTCCTGGCTAATGACTCATTTGCAACTCCAATAATTGACGAAAAGGTTAACACAAAACATTGATGTATGATGGTACTCTTTTGGAACTTTAGAGTTATATAATGGGTGGTACCATGATTGAGAATATACATGTGATGTCAAGTTATAAAACCTTATCATTCAGTTTGCTTTTTTTTTTTTCCCTTTCTTTTTTCCCGTCTTAAAGTCTATGATGATGGGATATTATCAAGAGGTGGACTTATAATAGAAATCGACTGTAATTTCTAGTGTAAACTGACAAATAATTGTTGAAATACTCAAATCAAGAACTATTATAATAAACTATCAAGTCGAGGTTGAATGGTTGATTAGAGCATTTAACTACGAGAATTTTGGCAAGGCAGCGACTCTCAACTTTGGAAAAACCCTTGTGAAAACATTAAATAGAGCCGATGAGATTCATCGTGCAGTTTATGGATTATAAGAGCTAGGTCTCAATTTAATTTGGTAGGAAAGAAACTGATCTTGATAATCTATAACGTACGTGACAAAGAATTGAATTGCCAAGTTATTGATTTAGTCGTTGAGTCATCAAATGAATTGTTAAATTGACATGTCATTTTCAGTATGCTCTTCCGATCTCTTAATTTTTAAATTACGACATAACAAAATCAAATCATCGATCATGAAAATTCACAATAACAAAGAAAATTAAAAATTTCAAATACCTTAGAATTCGAGATCAATGAACATATAATTTTTAAAAGTGTGGGTAATTTTGAGCAAAAAGATACATACCGTTAAAAAAAAGGGAAAAAAATGAGGTCGTTATTAAAAAAAACTGTTAAAAAGTTTGGGTCGGGCCTGATAATTATGTAGTGTAGTGATTGGTAGTGTACAAATTCCTCTATAAAAACCACGCTATGGAAATCTCAACTATAAAGGTAAGAACTCATTTGTGGTTTCATGAACCCACATATATGTATTCTTGTTTTCCATAATGGCCTACTTAACTTATCATTTAGCACTGGCCAGTGATATCATATTAGAAGTTGATATTTGTAAGGAAGTCTTTATAAATCTTTTATGACATAAAGCAATTTTATCATCATCATCATCATCTTCTTCTTCTTCTTCTTATAGAAGTGTAACGTGTGCTTGTGGAAAAAATAATTTAATAGTAAGATGATAATTTTATTTTATCTTACAAAAAATTTTGTGAAAATTTTCTTATAAATAAGTTGTCTCACATATAGCAAATTTTGACGAAGAGCTTGAGGGTGTCACTGTATACCCAATTTTTTCCACATGAAACTAGTATTAGTTTCGTGAAAGCAGTATTAATTTCATATGTGAGTCGTAATACCATATTTGAGATGACTCCAAATATAACATTACTCATATTATTACTCGTATTGAAGCGAGCAGAGGAAATTTTAAAAATGCCCAATTTTGAGTTGAACGTTCTAAAAATGGCCTCTTGCAAAATTTTGGGCAAAATAGCATTTTTGGACTTTTTTACCCTTATCCCGTTCTTCAATTGACAACTTTTTATCAACACATGTCCCACGAAACCTTATAGCATCTCTAATGCATAGTCATGGAATAAATTGACAATTAGTAAAAAAATATTTATTTGTAATATTAAATACTTGACATTGTCATAGAGAATGTCATGATATTCTCAATGACAATGTCAAGTATTTAATTTATCCAATAAAAAAATTTATCTGTCATGACATTTTTCATGACAATGTCAAGTATTTAATTTATCCAATCAAAAAATTTCTCTCACTTTTTTTTCAAATTGATAAATATGCAATGTTGACATTGTTGTATTAAAAGATTTTTTAAATGTAATGTCAATATTTTTTGACACATATACACCTAAGACATTCTAACCACCATCTACTTCAACCCAACGGAGCCCCCCTCCCCCCTCCCCTAAACACTCCCTTCTAACCATTGTTTCTGCGATTGTAGCACCTACGAGAGGATTGCAATCTGCAACATTTGGCCACTGCAAAGTCGCAGCACCCAACCTCAATGGAGGCAGCAAATCGATACGCTGCCTACTGAAAACTCCACTGTCTCCAATGGGCGCCGGTGACTGACGGCGAATATGTATGAAATATTTCTCTCGTTTTTGGTAATATAATTTGGTATGAACTTGATTTTTAGGATTTAGGTGTTAAGTCAGAAATATAAATTTGGTGAAAGACGAGTATTATTGATACTAGCTAATCTACCAATGCATTGCACGGGACACATATATATATTTATAAAACAAACTAAAACAAATAATTAATTAAATAATAAAAAATAAAAATGATGTACATTCATTAACTGGATCACTCGAACTAAAAGTCAACTAAAAGAAAAATATGTGTAACTACTTTCAAACTTGATATTTTATATTAATTGATCGATTGCTGGTAAATATATGTTTGATATATATATATATATGGCCGCTTATATACTTATTCGATTAAGTGGTCTGAAGGTTGCTTTGATTATTCAAATATTAGAAAAAGAGATAATTACGAATTAACTTGTTGCACTTACCCAGTTAAACGTAAGGAAATAGATAATTAAAAATTTGATTAATACACTTACTTGGTTCATCGAAATCTAAAATATCTCTAAAAGTCAAAAGTTCTGCCTCAACAATTGGGAGATGATTAAAAATTATTACGCAAAATTAAAAGATGTAATATATAAACTTATGAAAATTTGAAAAAAAATTAAGGTAAGCAGATAAATAGATTATCAAAAATTACTATAGATAATTAAAAAATTAACACATCACTTAGTTATTATTATTCGATTATTATTAGGGTTTATTCGATTATTATTAAGCTGAACGAAAATAAAAACAGAAAAATAAATGAGACAATCAGCTTAACATCATCATAATATCAGATTCCTGATTCTTTTAAGATGTCAGTTTTAGGCGAAAAAAATTAACATACCGCTTAGTTAGTATTATAAATATATAGATTATTATAGAGTGAACGAAAATAAAAATAGAAAAATAAATGAGATATCAGCTTAACATCATCATAACATCAAATTCCTAATTCCCTTAGGATGCTAATTTTAAGCGGAAAAAATTAACCCACCACTGAGTTAGTATTATATATACATACCACTAAAAATAGTCATTTTTGTTCAATTTATAGAAAGTTTCTCGTTAGATTTGGCCATTCTAAAAAATTCTCCAAATAAATACGATTGCTAAAAACACGTTTGACGGTGATTCGAATAAGTAGTGCAGTAGTTAAATTCTCTCATTCCAAGAAGAAGGTTTCGAGTTCAAATTAGACTTACCCCTTCCTAGTTTTCACACCCCTCCCCTATCTCCTCATTTTGCGTGTGTGTATATGTATATACTACCCCTATTAAAAAGATAGTTCATATTTCATTTTTCTTCCTTCTTAAAATATAGTCTAGTTTTTTTAAAAAGTAATTAAAATGTTATTTCTCTTATATGTTTTTTTAATGTGCATAATTATTAAAAAATAGAATTATTAATGTGAAATAATTAATAAAGTAAAGGTATAATAGGTAAATTATGTTAAAATTTATTTTGTTAAAACTATTAAATAAACTTTTATTAATATATGTAAAAGAGAAAATAAGATTATTTTTTTGAGATAGAAAAAGTATATATAATTTGTTAATGGAAATTTTTTATGGAGATAAATCAGGCTCTAAAAATAAAGCATATCTCAAAGTTGTAAATGAAAACGGAAGGTAGGATGGCCACATGTCGTTGCTTACAATGCACGTGCCATCTACACAGGTGCCACGTCACTTACAAGATGACGCTATTATGGACCTCTAGATCTGCTACATTTACCCCTCCCCCATTTCCCCATTATTTCTCTCTCACTTTCCAACAAAATTAAAAAAGTTAGCGAAAGAAGCAGAGAAATAAGAATTTTTAACCTGCAGTTGAAGTTGTCTTCCCAATTTCTCAGCAAAAGCTCATGGGAGAGGTTTCAGTTTTCCATTCTCAATCTCTCTTTCTATACCCATTTGATTTTTCTTCGTTTGTTCTTTCTAGGATTGGAGATTAATGGGGGCCTCCGTTCGTTTCTCTGTTTGCAGGAGGAGAAGAAGACGGAGGATGGGAAGAAGCCGGAAGAAGTGAAGGAGGAAAAGAAGGGAGAATCCGAGAAACCGAGTGAGGAAAAGAAACCTGAGGAATCCAAGGAAGCGGCGGCGGCGGCGCCACCGCCTCCGCCGCAAGAAATCATCTTGAGGGTCTACATGCATTGTGAAGCCTGTGCTAGAAAAGTCCGCCGCTGCCTCCATGGCTTTGAAGGTATATTCAGATCCGGCCAGCGTTGCCCGAACTTGTAAAAAGAAAAAAATATATATTTAAAGTTAAAGTACAACGTATGATTTTTCTGGGTTGTTTTTGCAGGGGTTGAGGATGTAACGACAGATTGCAAAACCAGTAAAGTGGTGGTGAAAGGTGAAAAGGCAGATCCATTGAAGGTTTTGGCTCGGGTTCAGAGGAAGAGCCATCGCCAAGTGGAGCTTCTCTCCCCCATTCCGCCGCCGCCGCCACCGCCTGAACAACCCAAGAAACCAGAAGAAAAGGAAGTGGCCAAAGAAGAGAAAAAAGAGGAGGTCTGTTATATCTTTATTTAATTTAATTAATTATTCCTAATTTTTCCCATTATTTTTAGTTAATTTTAATTTGTTGGGTATAGTAAAAAATCTGATTTCTTTTGTCTAAACCCCATTTTTTCACAGCCTCCAAAAGTTACAGTGGTGCTGCAAGTGTACATGCACTGCGAGGCATGTTCTCAAGAAATCAGAAAACGAATGCTAAGAATGAAAGGTGACAATTTCCTCTTCCAATTTGATAGAACAATTAAAAAGCATAAAGCCATTCTATTCTATTTTGAAAAATAGAATTTAATCAAATTAATCACAAATTTCAACCAATCATTGTCCAAAATTCTATTTGTAATTTTATACTTTTAAACAAAAATAGTTTGTGAAAAGGCTGAATGCCTATATGCTTAAGGCATAGTCTGAACGCTTATTTGCGCAATTGCTTTTTATGTCATTATTTATACCCTTTTTAGCTGTATCTGCAGAGATGATTGTTTGCCTCTTTTTTTTTTTTTTTTTCTCTCTTTTGAATCTCTAAATAGTAAAGTTTCTCCAATGATTCCATATTCTCAGCCCGCGAGGATCTTTACATTCTTTAATTGTAATAAAATATTGAATTCATAGGATTCTGTTTGAATTCCTTCAAATCATGTGCAAGTGCAACAGTTTAGTTAATTACTTATGATTTCTTAAAGTTTAGGCAAACATGGTTATAGGTCATTGGTTATATTGGTACAGGAGTGGAGAGTGCTGAGCCTGACCTAAAGAGCTCACAAGTGACAGTGAAGGGTGTTTTCGAGCCCGAAGACCTCGTCAATCATGTCTACAAGCGAACGGGGAAGCAGGCGACGATCATCAAAGTAGAACCGGAGAAGAAAGAGGAGGAGAAAGCGAAGGAAGAAAAGAAACCCGTGGAAGGCGAAAAGGACGTGAACAAGGACGGACAAGGCAGCGGCGGCGATGTCTAGGAGAAGGAGAAGAAAGAGGGTGATGGGACCGAACCACCACCACCTAAAGCGGAGGAAGCAGCCGCGGCTGCAGAACCGGGGGACGACCCGAAAATGGAAGTGAAGAAGAATGAGTTCTACTACTACCATCCCCAACAAAATTTCCAGTACCCTCAGAGAGTGGTTCAAGACATGTATCCGTATCCTCCGCAGATGTTTAGTGATGAGAATCCAAATGCATGTACTGTCATGTAAATGCTGAGAAGTTAAGAGGGCAGAATGGGGCAAATGGGTAAACTGACTTTTTAACATGGCTCTAGTCTCTCTTGTTGTGCACTACATGTGCCCCAGTATGGGGTTTCTACAGGGAAGCTTTAGAATTTTGTGGGGTTAAGCACTTTCTTTATTACAATCTTTTGTCACATATACTATGAATAAATACTTATATAGTACTAATGTATGTACTTTAATTTCTGGTACTGTTTGGCTTCTTGTCTTCTGCCTAATTCGCACTGTAGCTGTGATCCCCTGATTGAAGGGAGGAGGAGAGGATTTGCTATAGTATAATGCTCTGTGTCGTCTGTTTAAGTGGTTGGTGGCTGTCTCGAGGCAAAATAATGGCTCTCATCAATGTGAATTTATAGAGAGGTATCTAGCCCTTTTTTTTTCCCTCTATTTTTCCTTTTTCACCCCTCTCTATCTCTTACCCTTTTTAGTTTTTATTCTTTAAAACAATAGAAATGGAAGAAACCATAATATTTGTCTAATGAGCCAGATATCCCTCTTTACAATTTGGATTCTTATATGTAATTTGACTTATTTGTATTGTCAGTTGGTTTCATGTGAGGAGCTAGATATGACTAAAGAGAAAAACTCAGAAACCATACAAAAATAAAATATATATATATTCCCTAGGCATATGCCTAAGTGTACTAGGTATTTTATAGGGAAAAACTTGTATGTAAAGGGGTCGACGTTGTGGTTTTGACATGGAGATATCGGGTGTTTCTATAAGAGAGACACTTTGTCTGTGGCACCTCCTTTGTCCAATTTTGTTTACATAGCATCGACTTCTATGTGGACACTGCGGGCGAGATTACACCGCTCACTTCTAACGTGTCATACAGATAGCTGACACACATGACGGTCATGTGTGTGTTACGTCTGGCCATGTCACTGTCACCTTAGAATAGGCGGTGTAACTCCGCCTACAGTGGGCGGGTAAATAAAATTAATGAACCTCACATGTGAGCTTAAATATAAAAAAGAGAGAATTGTTTTTATTATAGAGATATCGGGTGCCTCCTAATCAAAATTAATCGAAGTTATTGATCTAGGTAATTGCCTATGATGTGAGCGTCTGCGTACTACATTGACATGTTTTGAGCGGCATTCAAGTGTGTCATTCTCGCCTGTGTGGGGTCTTCTGAGTGGCTAGCAGTTGCACCATCTAACTTGGTATGACCATGAACGTGCAACCTGGTATGACCATGATCGTCCTTTGTAAATGTTTTATGTTTAACGAGGTTTTGATATCCTTTTTTTTTTATTTTCATATTTTGTAATTTACAAATGATTCTACTACTCTTCAAAGATATTTTTATCAAAAGGCATAATGGTAAGTTTGTAGAAGGCATGGCTTCAAGTGCATGACCATGATTGTCTAATTTCTCTACAGCTGTTTGTGTCGGCGAGGTTAGTACTAGGTGCCATTCATCCAATATGACTAAAAGACACAGAGTACCACATTATGGAGGTGTTTAATCCTCTTTATAAAAACACATTATAATCTCGTATATCATTAATTTGACAACTGTTTATTTATAACTATAAATTTCAAACTTTTTATTAAATCTACCTAACTCATTATAATTTCTTATTATTTTAATTCAATTTGAATAAATAGATTCAAACAACCACTATATCTAAAAATCCGATACATTTTGACACCAAGAATGATTGGCACAGGAAAAAAGACTATAAAATAAATAAAAAAACAAATGCGAACGTTAAAAACTTACCGTAAAATAAAAAATGTTCTATGAATTGTTATATGATATCATTTATTAGTAGACTTTTTTCATTAAAAAAAAAGTCAAAAGGGAGATATAATCTTTTATTTGGTTCAAAAGAATTTATTTATCCAATAAAATGATGCTAAATAATATATATATATATAGAGTTTTTAATCCAATTTTATTAACCATTAATAGTTGCCAACTAACAAGTAAGAACTTGGATAGTTTACACTTAATATCCCCAACTTTTCAAGTATTTACAATCACATTCCAACCTTTAATTTTTCTTCTATGGGTCTCCAATCTTTAAAAAAATTCCCAATTTAGTCCCTAAGGACGAAAACTGTCAAATTCAACTATTAAGTCAAGGGCATTTTCAATAAAATAAAAAAATAAATATCTTAATTTTGAAAAAATAAAAAAAGAAAGAAAGAAAAAACTGCTCTGCCAGAAATGGCGGCAAGCACATTGGAAGGAGGAGAAATGGCAGCAACTAGCAAGCACAGATGGAGAGACTCCCCCCTCTTGGGGTGTCATTTCTAGTAGCCTTTTGGTTGTCAGATATTACAGTACAGGAGGCTCCCCTTTTTTCTTTTTATTTTGTTTTATTTTTTAAAACTAAAATATTTATTTTTTATATTTTATCAAAAATAGCTTTAACTTAACAGTCGAATTTGACGGTTTTCATCACTAGAGACTAAATTAGAGATCTCTTCAAAGGTTGATGACCTACAAAAAAAATTAAAAATTAAGAACGTGATCTATAAATACTAAAAATGTTAGGGATATTAAGTGTAAATTACCCTAAAAACTTTCAGTTGTAACTTATTAAAAGAAGTTTTCGTTCGTGTGTCACATCAAGATTGGTTGGCTTGGTGCCATTCGTTTCTTTAATACCAACTGAAAACTAATTACCCCATTATGAAAGTGGGTAGACGAAGGTACATTTATTTTTATTTTATTTACCTTTTACTTATTTATTTATTTGGTGGCCGCAACTGAGGGCGCCTCTTTCAGTCATTAATAATTCATTAACAATGATTACAAGTTAGACTCAATCCGTTTGGACCCAGCTTATCGACTACCACAAATGGGGATTGCCAATTGTTTACCACCGGGGATCATATCTTTTTCACTTTGAAAGTTGATTATTTGAAGGGTAATTATTTCAATTTATTGGGGGGAAAAAAGAAACTAATAATTAGCTTATTTTCAATTAAATTTTATAACATTAGAATGACAAATTTTTTTTTTTGAAATTACACAAATATATTAAACCCTGAAATCATCTCAGTACTACTTCTTGGATGTGTGATGAGGTTCGTCTTGATAAAGATCAAAGTTGAATTATGCGTGATGAAGTTTGGCATTAGCAGTAATCATTTGCTAAAGCCTCAGTCATGGAGTGTGTAGAATCATTAAGATTTTTTTTCCTTTTTATATATTTTCCTAAAGTTAAAATGGATGGACCCAAATTAGTCGTTTGCATATATCGATGTACAAAGTTTTTAATCAATGAAAAAGTATTTATTACTACTAAATGAAAGATAATTAATTATGGGTTATTTTCACTGTAGGTCCACAACCTTTCAATTTTGTATCAATTGTATCCCCATTCTTTTTTTAGGCATACTAAGTTCTCAACCTTTCATTTATTATCGTATTATGTCCCCAACATTACATTTGGTCCCAAACATTTCAATTTTCACTATTAACCCTTATCAAAATGACTATTATACCCTTTATACTTTATTTCCATTATAGTTCCCCAGCCCTTCAATTTCTATATAATTTTATCTTATTATTGTTTTAGCGCTTAAAAGCCCAACATTCTATTTTTTTATCATGTTATATCGCCATAAAAAATTAGAATTAGTGCATTCTTCACTTTTGTAAATTGAAAACAATTTTTTTTGTAGATCCACGTTTATCTATATCCACTAAATATTATGAGCACGATTTATTGTATTGACTCTCAAATCGAAAACTTTTTTTAAGGGGATTAAGTATTCATCAAGTTTGGTGTAAATTTAGTTTTCTTTTTTTTTAATCACTATAGGCTAGGGTATTTGGAGTTTTTATTCTATATTGTTCTTTATTTTTTAATTTTATTTAAATAATTAAAGATTTAATGTTAATTCTAATTAGAATTAATATTAGTAATTGAAATGTTGATGACATAAATGTTATATCCCCAGTAACACTTTTTATATTAATATTTTAATTCTTACTGTTAATATCTATTAAAATTTTTATTATATCATTAATTATTTAAATTAAACATAAAGAATAATATGAAATAAAAAATCCACACACTCTAGCCAGCTATAACACAACTGAATAAAAATTTCAATAGATATCAATAGTAAGAATTACAATGTTAGTATGAAAAGTATTAATAAAGATATAACATAAAAAAAAAAGAGATCGGAAGAGCGTCTACGTGCTCAAAAAATAATAGGAAAAAATTATATAGAAATTAAAAGGTTGAGGACCAATTGTGGAAATAAAGAATCAAGGGTATAATAGTTATTTTAATAGGGGTTGATGGTGAAAATTGAAAAGTTGGAAGACGTAATACGATAATAAATGAAAGGTTGAGAATTTAATAGGCCTAAAAAATAAGGACAAAATTGAAAAGTTAAAGACTTACAGCCAAAATAACCGATTAATTATGCAAGAAGGGTTAATCTGACTAGAGAATCTTGAGTTTAGTTGTTGGAATGTGGAAGCCACTCTTTCCAAAGCGCAAACTCTTTCCTTGAAACTAAAGTTTGTTAGTTATTTTATGATTAGTGGTACTTGAAATTTAAGAAACCCTTGCTTATTTACTTTATGTTTATCACTATTTGTTTCTTACATTCAACCAAACATATGAATCTAGACAAAATAAATAAGTAAATAATAAATAAATAACTGCCTCAATTGGAGCATATTCATTCATTATGCTTACTTGATAATGTGTTTTTACTTTCAGAGTTTACGAGATCTTCCAATATTAAAGTAGAAGAAACTGTTAATTGTTACATTTCAATACAAGCTGAAGATGAGCAGTGTAAAAGTGCTCAAATGCTATGATGAATTCAGTATATATAATGAATGAAAACACATTGTGATATCTTGAAAAACTTAATTTTTCCTTGCACATAAACCTGGAGCTCACAACTCATAAGTGTAGTCAAGTTGACAAGTTCAAATCTCCTTGCAAGTTATTCGTTCTTTGAAAATTGAGTATGGCTTGCTCAAAGGCTTGCACTTCGAAACTCACAAATAGAGTCAAGTTCAAATAATGCGAACTGACAAGGAAACTTTGCATATATATAATCAAAGTAATTTTCTTTATATTTCTACTATTGAAAATAGTACTATGGTACCGTGACATTATTATTATTACTTTTATGTCAAACTTACGAATTTGTTGATTGACTAAAAAAAAACAAAAGTGTTGTAATTTTTTGCCATCTATGGGTGATAACTCAAGTTAAAAAGAGCATTCCTTACGAGGATAAAGTTCTAAATTTGAGTTTATACTAATACCCCCTCTAAAATTCCACTGATTGTATTAAAAAAAAAAAGGTTTGACGGCTCAACTTTAGCAAAGCCATATATATATATGTATTGTCCATATCCATATTTTTTTTTATATTTTTATATGCTCATTAATCTATTTATCTGTCGTCTATATATTATTAATTAAATAAAAAGAGCTGCGGTACCTTTGTACTGTAATTTTCTCGCCAAAAAATTTGTTAGTATGGTCTTTTTAATTTTCATATTGTGGTAATTTGTGTGATATTCTTAATTTTTTTAATTTTTTTAAAATTTTTTATTTACTTTTGCCTTATCCATTCACCATTTTAAAATAAGATTCAATATTAAATTTAATGACTAATAGATAATTATCATCATTTAACTGTTTAAATTATAGATAAATTTAATTAATAGAAATTAAAAATACGTATATCATTATTTTAGTTAATTGAAAGTTATAATGGTAATTTTTTCTTAATTTTTCCCTTTGTAAATGAATATTAATAATTACGACTATTTTATATATGATTATTTTTATGTATTATTAATTTATATAATTTTCGTGCTATTTGACTTTATTAGTTTCCAATAAAAAATATTTTCACAGTATACGTAACAGTCCAACTGACAATTATTTCATACAATGTCATTTATCTAAATTAATGCAAAAAATATATTCATATGCTTTGACGATAACAATCAGGTTAAAATTTATTGTAAACAATAGTTACCTTAAGTTAATAAGAAAAAATTATATTATTGTTTGATTGGTGTTAAAAATTAATTATTCTTTAGGTAACATAACCTTATAAAATTTTACCATACAAAAAAAATTATAAAATTTCATATTATTTATTTTTTAAATAATTTGATATGTATTATTTCCATGTAGTGTACGGGTGAGCGTCTAGTTTTGACATAAAAATAAAAGTATCAAATTGTAAATCTTTAACTTCAAAGCATATTAACAAAATATTAAACATAAACGATAATTATAGACCAATTTTTTTGAAGGGACAAGAGGCCAATAGTAAAAAGAATGAGAAATTATTTATTTATAAGAATGTGGCAGAAACGGTTTGGCTAAAGATCCTTATCTATCTCGTGATAAGGAGCCTTACCATTTATGCGGTGGAAATCTAATAAAAATGACCCTACAACATGGGGCCGCTTTTGTTAGATTTCCGCCATGTAAGCGATATATTTCCTTACCCGGAGCCTTGTTTATTTCCTTAGTAAATTTTGTTACAGAAACGAACTACAACCTAATTAAAGCAAAGGTCCCTAAGCTTTGTATTGGTTTGCACTTTCATCCCCAACCTAATTCTACACCAGTAGACCCCCAATATTTGAAAAATTGGCGTCACTCATCCAAATAGATGAATTTTATCATTTAACCATTAGGTCCGTTGCTAAGATTCAAGTAGTCTAGTGAGACTTAAACATGTCTCCACACCTTAGGTCTAGTGTTTAATTACATTCTCTGACATTTTCCTCGTAATATTCTAAAAAAAAAAAAGACGATTAGTTGGATGTTATTATAACTTAAATTAATTTTCAAATTCACGTCACATAAAATTATATAAAAATGGATGTTATACTTGTAGGCTAGGGGTGTCACGTGCATACCACCCTCGCCTAATTGTGGCTATAAAATCTGCAAAATGCTACTTGTAATAAAAAAATAAGTTTGACAAAATGTTATACAAAAAGATAAAGGATCAATGTGAGCGTAATTGATTTTAAAGGAATGTGATCAGTTAAATAAGATTATGTTTTTTTTTTTTTTTTGAAGTTCACGTTAAGCAGCCCGAGCGCAAATAAGATTATGTTAAGTGTCTTTTTTGTTGAACTTCTTGTCAATCCTTTTTTTTCTTTTTTTTTTGAATCAGTCATTTTTAATGATAGTAAAACTCAAAAAAGATCTCCTCAATAAAATATCCGATACTCTATAAGTACCAATTTGTAACTCACACATTGGTTCAAGATCTCAAAAATGAGTTTTAAAAACCCACGTACAAGTTACTCGTTAGCTTGAGCCTTAAAGTACTCTAATATTGTAACCTTAGAGTACTTGAATTTGTGGCACACAAAACGTGGATTATGGCCCCACATTAAAGTGAAGTTCACGGTAAGCAGCCCGAGCGCACGTGAGAGCCACTTTTTTCTGCATGAAGTTTACTCGCTTTTTGGGCCGTATGCTTATCCTCCCTCTTGAGAAAGACAAGGAATACTTCGGCTCGTTCCTTTCATTGAGTAATGATATTTATTACTTATTTATCATTCACCACTGATCACCGATCTTTTTTTATACACGGAGATGTAAGGGAGGTAAAGGGTAGATATAGTTCGAACACGAGACTTTTAACTTGAAACGTAAGCATCTTATTCACTAGTGGACAATTTGAATCATTTATCTCCAATCTCATATATATCAGTAAGAGTCTCTTTCTAAATTCTTTCAAAAGTTTTATAACAAAACCTTTCATCACGTTTGGGTAAAATTTAAGATAATTTACAAATGCCCTATTATAGTACTTCAGGCCAAAAAAAATCAACAATGAGATCCTGGGCTCTATTTTTTGGACCTTTGAACTCATATGTAAGTTTATAACTGGTTTAGAGTACTTAATATTTTCTCCATGTTTGAAAGGTATGACTGCACGCCATACGTATTTTATGCGCTCCATGTGTATGATAAATGTGGAGTGCATAAAATACACATGACATGCATTCATATACGTCATATAGTCATAAAACTTTCATAATATTTTTGAAAAGTTTTCATATCAGTCAAATGACATTATGATGAGTTATACAAAATGTAGAGACATGTAATGTATTTTTTAAGTGAACTTATCATTTAATAAATGGTGGTTATCAATAGTAGTGACAAATAGCACTACACTCTTTATTTAACCAATATCATGTAGCCATAAACGATGAATACGAGGTGTTTTGTGTATCAATGGTGCTTCGATGGTCTAGGTCAGTTAAACCCATGAGGGTGCTATTGACCTTGTGATTCATCGTTAGTGACCCAACTTCACCTTAACACTGTTAAAAGTCTAGTTACATGTAATGCCTTACTTTTAAATTTGGATTTGTCACTTATTCTTGTTTTATGTATTCGGTTTAAATTTGAAAAATCTTGAACTCTATCTCGATCTTCATTACATTTTACACTTTTTGAACCTTGATTTTTAGCATAAACATTCCCTATTGCTTTTTTTTTTTTTAATTTGGTGTGGTAGTATTGTCATTGATTATCCTTTGCTACTAATTTAACATATTACCTTTCGTTTAGCTTCAAGTTCAACTTTGTGTAAGCTATATACTTGTTTGATATGTTTAAATTTATTTGACTGACGTATGGTGAGAAATTGAGACGAAACATATTAAGAGGCTCTTTCTTTATTCAGAGTTGAGACAGGGGTGATTTTAGCTAACATGATTTCAATACTATCCACACTTACTTAGTGAATAAAATTAATGAACTTAGTGACCCAACTCCTTGATTTTTGGATAACAAATTATAATAATGCATGATGATCGATGTTTTGAACTCCATTAGTCTTCTGTTGAAAGAAATATATTAAAAGCGCCAGACCACATGAATAAACCACGTCTTTGGTCGAGCTTGACATAGGTCATAACCAGGGCTGAGCCAGCTGTTGATATTAGGCTGTGTCGAAAATATAGATTAATACTAATTTGTATATTATATATATATATATATTTGTATTTATTTACATGGTAAAAATGCAATTTTGTCAAAATGAGATGTGCCAAAGCAAAGGGTGGCACACCCCTAGCTACGCCCATATTCATAACGGTAAACCAACCAAAAATAATATGACCTACCTCATTTTTGTAAGGAAATGATATAAGATATTTGACATTATAGATAGTGTATTGGTATCAGCCTGTCAACTAACTTAATGTGCCCAAATATGTGCCGCGCAGACGTCTGATATCATTTATATCATTTCCCCATTTTCTTACGCCTCTATCCAAAAACGATATCTCAATGCAGAGGTTCAATGGGGACAAACGTCAAAGCGTCACCGTTTTGTTTCATCCAAAAATGTGTCACTTCGCCTCCATGCAATGGTGCCACCGAAATTCGCACAGCTCTATCCATGTGTAATGTATATCTCGATCCATCTTCACCGTCAACATTTACTTAGTTAATTTCTGTGAACTATTATTAAGGAAAATTGTAAGCAGCCATGGATTTGATCGACAAGTTTCTCGACTTGGTTGCTCCTCCATTCACCTTCTTCACCTTACTATTTTTGTTGCCACCTTTCAAAATTCTGAAGTTCTTCCTGTCCCTTGTCGGCACCATTTTTCCCGAAGATATTGCCGATAAGGTTGTCCTCATCACCGGCGCGTCCTCCGGCATTGGCGAGGTACGTATGAGACAGGGGTGATCTACGTTGAGAGCCACAGTCCATGTCCTTCAATGTTTCTTTGCTTAGGGCGGATTTAGAAAATTTTTTTACACGTTCGAGAATGAAAGAAAAAAGTTCGATTTAAGGTTTATATAAGTTTTTTCTCCCTTATTTCTATTGGCATTTGGGTTCTAGAGACGCATACGACCCGAGCTATAACCCATAGTTGGACTTGCTCATATATACTCGATTAAGTCAAACTCGCCTGAACATAGTCACATATTAATCTCGATATTTGCATGTTTGATTGAAAAGAGCAATGATACACATCTCCATTAGTTCACAGATTACTTTGCAGGTTGATATAAATTAATGTATTTTATGGGGTTGATATAAATTAAGGTATTTTATGGTAGAAATTGGAGGCCAAAACTGTCAATTAAGTTATTTGGGTTTGAAATTTAAGTTTTAAGAAATGCTATTAATACTACAAAAATATGCAACCGCTAATACAAACACAAATCAGGCCCATAAGATAGTTATTGATAAATAAATGATTTAATAATGTGCAAATTAAGAATTTGCCAATTGTACCATTTGTGTAAATAGTTGTACAACAAGATATATTGTAACTTGTTTGAGTAGACCAATATTGAAATATGCTTTTGAATTTTGATGGAATTGAATTGCTTCTTTGGGCCATCTATATATTATTTCGTAGGGGAAATTTCACAAATACTTGTTTCAGTAGTAATTGACCTAAGAGTGCACTTTTCCAAAGTTGTGAATTTCTATTTTGGTACAATTTTAATACAGCATCTTGCATATGAGTATGCTAGAGGAGGAGCATGTTTAGTTCTTGCTGCGAGGAGGGAGGGAAGCCTTCACCAGGTGGCTGACAGGGCACGTGATCTCGGTGCCCCGGACGTCCTCGTATTTTGTGCAGATGTTTCCCAGGTGGAGGATTGTAGGAATCTTGTTGATCAAACTACGAATCATTTTGGAAGATGTAAGACCCCTTCTCCTCTTCTTGTCCCTTAATGGGACCATGAACCTAAATGTAATCCTAACACCTATTTTAGTATTTTATTCACTTATGAAAACTCTAAAATAAATTTTGACTCTCGACTATTGTTTTCTGTTTACAATGTATGTGACAGTGGATCATCTGGTTAACAACGCTGGAATTATGGCAGTTTCTATGCTAGAAGAGACTGAAAATGTTACTGATCTCAGAACACTTATGGTAAGATCCGAGGTTGAAACCTAGATATGATGAAACAAGTTGAAACGGTTGTTCCCATAACAAATACACCAAATACTATTTCACTCGTTTTCAGAAACAGAATTCATAGAAAGATCGGAAGAGCACACGGTAAAATACCAGAAGATAACCATCTTTTGCATCTGATGGCAAAAGCTCAATGTGCTTAATGCAAACAGGATACCAATTTCTGGGGATATGTATACATGACAAAATTTGCTGCTCCATACCTCAGAAATAGCAGAGGTCGGATCATTGCACTTTCTTCATCTCCGATCTGTGGTTACCAGCTCCAAGAATGAGTTTCTACAATGTAAGTGCCATGACACATCCTTGTATTATTATGATTTCCCATTTCCCTGAAACTGGAATTCATAAGTGTTTCCACGAAAATGAAATGATCTCAGGCAAGCAAAGCAGCAATTGCACAGTTTTTTCAGACGCTGAGGATTGAATATGGGTCTGATATAGAAGTAACACTAGTCACTCCTGGATTTGTAGAGTCTGAACTTACACAAGGCAAATTTATGGGCAAGTCAGGCAAACTTGAAATTGATCAGGGTATGAGAGACGTAAGTCTGCCTCCTTTCTCTTCTTAAGTATTCTCGAGAACTTGTTCCTAGTGCACCATATAGGCATCCATCCAAAGGAACGCCCAATTCTCTACTCATAACACTCGGTAATAAACCATAGATAACTAATTTGTCTCATAGATGGTCCCATTAGTTTTCAAGAGCAGCAAGTAGATTTTTCTATTCTTCTACTGCTTGAACAGGAAAAAGAATAACTATATATATACATGTGTAGACATCAGAAAAATATAAACTAGTAATAACTCAATTAGTTGTTAAACTACGCAGGCAATGTGTTAAATCATGCAATGCTTGATCAATATATTTCTTTTATCGGTTGCCTTTAAAAGATCACTAACTCAAATGATGAAACAAGTAGGTTCAAATAAGCATAATCCCAGTGCAGAGAGTGGAGAGTTGTGCAAAAGGAATTGCAAGCCGTGCATGCAGGGGAGAACGATATGTCACTGAACCAGCATGGTTTAAAGCCACTTTCTTATGGAAGATTTTCTGTCCCGAGGTGATAGAGTGGACAAACCGAATGCTGTACATCACTCGCCCAGGGGAATCACCAACGGATGCCGTAAGCAAGAAGCTATTAGATTTCACCGGAGAGATCGGAAGAAATTCCTCCATCCAGAAGTTGTTCGAGTACCTGAGTCAAAGAAAGATTAATATCGAAATGCATTAGTTCTAGTTAGGTGAATTTGTCGTTTGTAGATCTCTGATCTTTGCGGAATGATAGCTTGCTCATGAATCTTCATCTCCAGTCGACCATCTTTAGTTCATTGTCTGTTTCCTTCTTTTCTTTGCCTATAACAATAACAAATGTACTGGTGAGGGATAAACTATGAGCTTAATCAAGAATGATTTTGTACACCAAGAAGCAATGCTTTAAGAGCAACTAATTTACAAATAACTGGAACGAATGTTGAATAAAACATCTACATCTTATAACCAACGTTTCAATACATCATGAGTCCTCTGTTTCCGCGCTGACCCAAATGTGTTTTTAGGCCCTTTTCCTTGCTCCAAACACAATGGAGTAGCCAAGCTAACTCTAAATTTCAGTTTCCATCACAGATTATCAGCTTTTAAGCTTACTGATATACGATGATATACCAAAGTTGACTATATTCCTTCATTCACCGTGTTTCTGACGTGGTATCATCAGATTTAACCAGTTCTTCAACACGTTTCTCTATATGGACAATGGTTTCCAAGTTCAAGTATTAACCAACGACATTTTCGTGAATGTCTAATTGTCTCGACAGATGTATCCTCCTTACCAATATCCTCGACGGATTTAGCTTACAGAGGGCACCATGCATGACATATTTGATTTAAGGTGATAAGATTATAGGATCCAAATTGGAATTTTGTTCCGACTGAGCAGAACTAGAGGGTTTTAGTCTCTTGAGGAGCAACCAGGCATCAGATCCTGGACAGCCCTGGTTCATTTCAATGGCAACTGGAACAGAAGAAGCTTCACTTATCTCTACAAGCATTATCCGCTGGTGTAGGCAAAAAATAAAAAAATAACAAACAAAATATTACTTTAGCTCTAAAAGCTTGCGAGTTCTCAATGAGCAGAAAAGAGCATTTCTTTTCTTCAATGGAATTCAGGAATAAGTAGATCGCTATCACTGATTCAACTTATGAAAAATCACTAAAATACTCAACAAAATAAAAATATTCTGCTTTGACATAATTACCTCAAAATTTACCAAGAATATCTGGAACCGTTTCATTGTTTCCTTCATACAACTGACACACTCGTTGTCTGAAGAAGTAAGAGCGCATGTAACCTCCTCAGGAGAGTGACCAATGAGATCCTGTACAGTCTGCAGACAGAAGAACGGTGATCTATGGATAACTTCTTAATAAGGTTGCAGATCAGAGAAGTTCGATTCCACTCACCTTATGATCAACAAGAATCTCAGAGATGAGACTGCCATCATCAATATAAACTCGAAGCTCCTATGTAGTGTTTTCTTTGTATTGGAATCCCTTTACACCAGTCACGATACACTGCAGATTTTCAACAAGTCAGCTTACACATTAAATGATGAAGGGTCAAAGTACTAAAACATTGAGACGATTCACACCTTTACACAATAAGTGAAAACGGTAACCCAAATATTAGACACTCAGCAGTAAAAATTTGCAATTACTAGTCGGATATATTCTGACAAGAAAAATTAATGCCAACAAAATTAGAGAGCAACTCAAAGCTAACTTATAAAATCACACAATCGCATAAAAAACTACCACAAGCTTGAAGTCAGTAAGCAAATAGGATACTTGAGCAACATTCGTCACATTAGCCAACAATAACAGCTTACAATTTCATGTTACTAGTTCAATAACTCAGAAGCTTGTTAGCTTAAGAGATTAAATTTCCGTTCACAAACCATTTAGAATCTGGTCAAAACAATCACATCCACATATTTTATGAGCTCACTTGTGTTGCACAAATCTCCATTGTTTAATTCCACAAAAACGATTTCTATTTTTAAATAGAAATGGTTATGAACAGGTATTTAAGTCAAATGTAGCAAAATTTAAAACTTATCAAATAATAAAAACTGAAGATCAAAATCCAATAAATTTGGATCACATATCATTAGTAATAGAAAAAGTGGTTACAGACCTTTATTTTCCCTCGAACAGGGGAAGATTTGATCTCCGTTGCCGCCCACTTAGCTGATAAACTAGCCATGTAAGTGAAAGGGATTTCTCTATCTCCACATGTAAGTGAAAGTATGAAGGGGTGATCCAACTCGTCCACTAAAAAACTTGCCTCAACATCCATAGCTACAGAAGATGTGGTGGGCTCAGCACCAAACCTGGTGGTTGGAGTGGTAAGGTCTTCTCTCGTAGTTTCATTGGCTGGGTTGCCAGGTACAGTTCCTGAAGTAAAAAAAAGACAGCGAATAAAAGAACATGAACAACTAATCTACGAAATACACGACTTTGTAAAAAAGTTATACAAAGCCATATGGTTAGTCTACCATGCTTCATTGCCTGGACTGGAGTCATGTTTTCTGTAGCAGGTCTATTAATATGTGCAGGAACAGTGTCTTGATCTGGTGATTGAACTGCAGATGGTATGTGAGGCTCGACATTGTTCCTACTGACTGGAACTGGAACTGCAAAGCCTTGTCTTGGTCTGCTACTTGCAGGGGCGGCAAATGCTGTTCCTGAAGATGATGAGATAGTCTCAGCATTATTCCTACTCTCTGAAACTGCAAAATTTTGTCTCCTATTATCATTGGAAGAAATGCCAGATGTGGATCCTGCAGGATATCAATGCAAGCAAATTAAGAGAACTATAATAAGAGGTTAAAAACGTAACAATTCGCACAAGCTTATCTGAATGATATATACCTTGCATAGTTGCCCGTAAAAGTATTGTGCTTTCAGTTGCAGGTCCATCACTGGGCCTTTGAGCATTGACACCTAGTGGTGGCCATGCTGCAGCAGTCGCTTTAGTTGCTAAGGAAGAAGCCACCCCATCCCTGGTTCTGACATAGTTGATTTAGGGTAAGCATCTCAGTCACAGAGATCTGTATGGTAATATTGCTATAAAAAACTTTCTAGTTGCAATCTCAAATCCCTTGATATGTGGTAAGCCTTAATATCCGACAGCCACCTAGTTAACAAGTAAAAACCCTGGTTTTGAAGAAGAGAAACATGATTTTGTTAGGTGTTTGTTTGAGAGAGATTATAAATTAGCAAATTATACTACAAGCACTATTGGAAATGTGGTACAACTATTATGAATCTCCCAATGAAAAGAACCTTGATGAATGCCAGCTCTCACTCCTTAAGCTATAACTGTCCACTTTCAAGATAATAGACCACATGACTACATTTCTTTGCATAGCTATGAGAAAGTAACAATCAATATGGAAAGAGTAAGGGAGGAGAACAAATATCAAGATAGGAAGACTAACTTCTGATGTATCAAAAGACAGAAACGTAGAACCTTAAAGTTGTAGATCAAGTATGTATGGAGAACCTACGGCATTTTCCATTCACTGTGCAAAATATAGGCATCAAGAGCCATCTTACTTACAAACGAGTAAAGCAGAACCTATCTGCTAAAAGAACCTCAATGAACTTGCAAACCACCTGCACTTTGTGTTGGTTTTTTATCTCAAAGGAACAAGAGAGGTTTATCGGGGCGGGTGGGTGTTCCTCTCTCCATGAGAGAGAGAGAGAGAGAGCTGCATATCCATGTTCTATGCATGACCACTTACACTGTCACACACACACACAAATGAATCCTGTAATTTTAGAATATGTAACTGGAGAGTGGTCAAATACTTTCAATAGTAATATACACACACACACACACACACACTATCTTTAGCCTTTAGGTACCTTTTGCCCCTCGGTGGCTTATTCACTTCATTAACAAGCCTCTGTCGTGCTGCATCCAACTTCTCAACCACACCTCCCAAAATGTTGAGAACTTAAGGGACTAACATTAAAAGTCCATGCCTTACATTAACATTACAAATAGCTACCTGAATTAATTAACCAAACTTTGACTCAGATACATGTCATCATCTAGAACCTTCTGCTTAGAAATCAGGGACTAGGAATCAGCCAATTGTAAAAATGTAAGAACAGCATAGAACCTTCAGTCCAGCAGGGGCCAGAACCTCAAGATCTTTAATGGGCCTATACTCCATGCCAAACACACGTTGGACACCATCAGTCATGGACAATTTGAGACATCTCTTCAGTCCAGATGCAGCATTCCGGTACCTTCCACGAAGAGGGGAGCTGATATTCACTATCTCATCCACCTGAAGATTACATGAAAGTAGCACCGAAGTTCTGGTCATCTAGCAAATGCAAAACATTGCACAGAAAAACCTCTCAACATATTCTCTATCATGGATAAAAGAATTTCTAGCTAAACAGATGAATTTTGAAGGCAATGTTAAAATTTGAAGTCAAATCCTACTACCAGACCAAGCTATAATCTCCTCTAAGCTGTTAACTACGACATTAAATGACAAAATAACATATCCTTCAAACAACGAAGTATATGAATAAGATCATGATCAGGGACCAGCTTTTTATTCTAAGGAAACTATTCATACAGCTGCAATCTGTTAAAATAGCATAAAGCTTCCAACTTGGCTTGTAGAGACAGCAAATCTAAGACATAGTATAACTGTGAACCATTTCCAATTCAGAGTGTACAGCATGTTTGACACGAGAGAGAAAGCTACATGGCTGCTTAGCTACCTGCAAGACAAAAGGTCCCTTGAGATCAACCAGATGCAGGGTGTGCACATTGGGCGGGAGTACCCCAGCTCCGCAATAATTCATATCCGAGTACAAGAACGGCTCAAAACAAAGCTTCGCCTTCATCGTATCATCAAACCACGAAAGCCCCTGAACTGACCTCTCGAGAACCCCCAAACAAGACTCCAACCATGCCCCTTTCAACCTCAATCCTAGCCCTTCTAAAACCCCATTCACCCGAGAATCAGAAACCACAAAATGCTGTCCACTTCCACTGTTATAACCACCGCTAGTCCCATTATTATTACCATAATTAGCAGTGTTAGATTCATCGTCGGAGATATCAAGCGAAATTGGTTCAGGGGGGAGGCCATTTGTACTTCTTGCAGAGAAATTACTGTTTGGTGTATGATTTGAGGAATTAAGGGTTACAGTTTGGAGCTCCACTTCTATGTCCTCAATGATTTCATCACCGGGGTCTTCTAACGGCTGCGCTTGCGACGGAGGTGGATGAGGCGGCCTGGGCTCTTCTTCTTCATCGGAAGAACAGATTACACGTAGGCGTCTTCTCAACATTTTTCTGTGCTTTTTTCTCCGGATTTTCCCTCCACTTTCTTCTACCCCCCACCCCCCCCCCCGGAATTCCCACTTTTTCATTCCAAAAACTAGAATGATAATTGGATCGGTATCTTCCGATCTGACGAAAGTTCCCCGCCACCCCTTTTTTCTACTGTAATTTCTGCACCCAACACAAGTCCCTCAGGCCTCGAGTGTGGTAGATTTTACTTGTTTCACTATTTTTCTTCAACTCGATTCGACCATTGTAGATGGTAAAAATGCTATTGGAGCTGCCTTAAATTTGTGGAAGCCAGTGGCCCCTTTGTTTTGGAACAAAATAATCTTTGATATTCTTGTTAGAAATCTAAAAGTTTTTTCATGAATATTTTATGATTCTTCAATTGAGATTAAATTAAACACCCAGTTAGAAAGGGAGTAATGGTTTTTTTTTTTTTTAAGTAATCATAATAGTAGAAGTACATTTAGATATATATCCTTCTGAAATACAACGTACAGAAATCAATAATACAAACGAATCAAAGTTCTATACAGGAGACTACAAATTACATATAAAATGTAGACAAACCTCCACATAAGGGAATCGAACATGAGACCTCTAGATGATGTTATCCATCTGTAATCAATGATATATTTCTCTACTTAATGTGGCAATAATTTGACATTAAAAAAAGAATGTGTTTGCCTTTTTGTACAAAAAGGCAAACACATTCTTTTTTTAATGTCAAATTATTGCCACATTAAGTAGAGAAATATATCATTGATTACAGATGGATAACATCACCTAGAGGTCTCATGTTCGATTCCCTTATGTGGAGGTTTGTCTACATTTTATATGTAATTTGTAGTCTCCTGTATAGAACTTTGATTCGTTTGTATTATTGATTTCTGTACGTTGTATTTCAGAAGGATATATATCTAAATGTACTTCTACTATTATGATTACTTAAAAAAAAAAAAA
>CAVNYN010165081.1:366-44220 GCA_963692815.1 Nyctanthes arbor-tristis
GGGGGCGCATTTTTTCACGGTAAAATCGCCGTGAATAGAAATGATTTCTCTCTCTCTCTCTCTCTCTCGGTTTGGGTTGTTTGGGGGGGGGGTAAAATTGTAATGTTGAAGTTAATCCGTTACTATAGTTGAAGCTGGTGCAGATTGTGTGAAATAAACTTTCTAAAATTTCAGCCTAACGATGGAATTCAAAACTTATCCTTGGCTTATCAATGAATATTTCTGATCAAAAATATTAATAGCTAGGGATTCTAAGGCATTTTTTTTTTAACTATTCAGAAGCTAACTAGAATTTTCTAAAGAGAAGTTACGATAACTACTTGAGAGGTCTTAGCTGACATTTGATCTATCCGTAAAATGAGATTCTTTTGTGAAGATCTCAGTTATTTCAGGAGTTTGGAACGATAGTTAATGAAATATAGAACTGATATTTAAACAAACTGTGTTCATGACAGGCTTTTATCTCTTAAATAATGCAGTAATCTTAATGGGTTATGCTGTATGTGGTATTATTGATGAAATTATGTTGCAGGTTGGAACTGAAAAGCAGTGAAGAGCTTCTTGAAAATAAGTTGGGGAAGCAGATGCTGCAGAAAGGATTGCTGCTAGAGTTCAAGAAAGATCCAGAAAGAGTATTGCTTGCTGTTGCACAGAAGCCTGATGGAAAGAAAAATTGGATGGTTTCTGATCAGGTTTTGTTAGAAACAACTAATGCGACATGTTGAATAGGTTGCTAGGTGTTGGATTTTTTGTCTTTTTCTACGCTGCTTAAGCACTTCAAGCTGTGGGTCTCTCAAATTTGTCTTTCTGTTCTTACTTGTGCAGAGTGGTTTTATGACCTCCATTAAACCACAACAAATTACTTTCATCGTTCCTGGTGTTGAAAATTTTGATCACACAGAAATATCAGACTTCGTTCAGAGATCTCAGAGTAATTTGGTCAGTTAATCCTATCTTTTGAAGTAGAAATGCAGTTATGGATTCTATTTCTTTGGCTAAACTTAGGAAAAGCATTTGCTTTGTTATTTTTTCAGGATCCATCATTGCTTGAGTTTGCCTGGATGGAGCTTCTTGAAAAAAATAAAACAGTAAGAGTGGAAGAGCTGGCTGAGGTAACTTTTTGCCAATACTATATTAGCACTTCTATGTTCCTCTAATAACATCAGATCATTCTAACAGATGATTTTTGGTAGTGCCGAACCTCTTGAGAGCTATTGTGCTCATCTACTACTTTCAAATGACGATGTGTATTTCACGGTTGTGGAGAGCAAAGGTTCGCTTTCTGTTTATGGGCCTCGACCTGCTATTCAGGTATGTCACAACTTATAGGGGCACAAATCTTTTGGTTGCTACTCGTACTGATTCTTGGTTTTGGTTTGTTTTGAATTATAAATATGCTCATTTGCAGTGGGTATTCTTGTTAACTTGTAGTCAATTTATTGGTTGTTATGACATGCCTTGCCATGATGATTTGTCAGTTTCTTGGCTTGTCTTCTAGCTTTTATTCAATGATTATCAATTGTTAGGTTGAAGAACTTCTAAGGAGGAAGCATGCCAAAGAGGCTGCTGAGAAGGAACTTGAAGAGTTTGTGAAGTTACTTAAATCTGCCATGGAAATGCCACCATATTCTAAACCCACAAAGACTTCATGGAGGACTGACTGGCATAAAATTGAGTCCCTGGAAGCATATGCAAAAGATGATTGCAGGAATGATGAACAGAAGAAAACAGCTGGAATGGTAACTCTGCCCTTCTCATCTTAATGTCAGCCGTCAGGTGTCGTCTAGTTGGAAAAAACGAATGTTTTTCCTTTTGATGGGAGACTGGAGAGTTCCATTTTTGCATTTAAACTATTTTACAGTTACAATGTCATTTAATTGTTACCACGTTAAAAACACAGCATTATTTAATTAAACTTTAGAAAGATGGAAGAAAGGGAAATTCATGTCGCCTTAACTCTGGCAGATTTTGAAGGCCATGGGACTGGCTAAAACAGCATCAGCGGCAGTAGGTCTCCTCATAGATATTGGGTATTTCCCAGTGCATGTCAACCTTGATTTGTTAAAGCTCAACATTCGTACTGATTATCCTGAAGAGATTCTGGCAGCTGCTGAAAGCATTTTGTCTGAGTCCCCTGACCTAGACAAGGTATGTTTCCTCGAACGTCTTTAGCACTTTAGCCGCAGCTGTAGCTACTCAAGAGTACAATTCTGAGAAATAGTGCAGTTAATTCAAACAACATTTTCTTAGCTGTATTTTGTTTAGACCACTTCATTCACTACAGTCCATTACGTTCATTCCTTTATACTTCAGATTGAAGCTGCTTCTAGGTTCAATCTTTTGCATGTATATATTTTGGTCAGTGGCTGTGTGAGAGTGGGGTTGAAATTGGTGACAATTAGGACCTTTGATTGTACCTTGGAGAGAGTTGGAAAAGGATTGAACACCTACCTCTCTGCAAGTGACAGACAATTATATGTAATTGCACTTATCAGGGAGCTGGAAACTAAAAGCAAAAAATAAATAAATAAACAAATAAAATAAAAAAGAAAAAGGAAAAAAAAAACTTATTATGAGCATGATTCATATTCTTTTCATTTTTTTTTTTTTTTTGCTTATCAGGTTGACAGGGTAGATTTGACTCACCTGAAGGTGTATGCAATTGATGTTGATGAAGCCGATGAGGTAGTAATAAGTAGATGTCCTTTATCATGGAGATCTTATATAGTTTAAGATTTCACATTGGCACATACTTCTAATACTTGAGAAATTATCAGTTTGCAAGTTGCTGATGAGCAAGTATTATGCAGCTTGATGATGCATTGAGCGCTACCAGGCTACAGGATGGCCGCATTAAGGTCTGGATACATGTTGCAGATCCGACGAGTTTAGTTCAACCTGGAAGCATGATAGACAAGTAAATATGATAATGAAAAATTTATTTTCAAAATTGATCTCCTGTGGCATAATCTAATATAATTCTTAAATTGCAGAGAGGCAATGAAGAGAGGAACTTCTGTATTTTTACCAACAGCTACTTACCCTATGTTTCCTGAAAAATTGGCCATGGAAGGCATGAGTTTGAAGCAAGGAAGGCTATGCGATGCCGTTACGGTTTCTGTTGTGCTACGCTCTGATGGAAGGTAAGTAGTTTATATTTAGGTAGATGGTGTTCATATAGGGATCTTTTAGAAACGTCTGCCAGTTTTTTAGGGAAATATGTGTTCATTTGATCATGGGGCTGTCTGCTTTCTTGAAAATTCTGTCTGGAGTATCTGAAGAAGAGGCTTTTGGCATTGAAGGAAGTTCAGACTGGATTTGTCATGAACTTAAGGATGAGATGGAAAACAATTTTTTTTCTGCTTCACCTTCTCTGTCCTAGTCTTTCTCTTTGACACTCTTTCCACTTCCTCGTTTTACTCAGGATAAGTGTATTGTGTGAAGTTGATGCTCGTAGAAATTTTAGGTGAATAGAAATTCTCACCAATTTTTCTTATAAACTTGGAATGTTGTTGAACACCTGATGTAGAGATGTAGAGTTCATTTCTGGCTGTTTCAATCTTGAATAGACAGTGTCAAGTTTTGCTGGCATTTCTCATTATGGTCAAACTTACCTTTATGTTAATGGGAGAATGTATAATAACATGCAAATTGAAGTTCTTGAAACAATCTGACCGCTGACATCTCAATGTAGCATAGCAGAATACATGGTGGAAAACTCAACTATCAAACCAACATATATGCTAACATATGAGAGTGCATCAGAACTTCTCCACCTGAACCTGGAAGAGGAAGAAGAACTGAGACTTCTTTCTGAGTCTGCTAGGCTCCGGTTACAGTGGCGTCGGGGACAGGTCAGCATTAATTTATCCACTATAAGAAGTTACACAACATAGTTTTGGTGAATGTTTCTAGTTTGACATAGCTGGTTTTATACTGATATATCTTCCATGTAGTTTGAAATGGTAAGAAATCAAACTTATGAGAACTGGATATAACATTGACAAAGAAGATGGCCTCAACTTACTGAAATAAATAAGTTGTTTTAAAAGCAATTCCTAGTTCATCTAAATATATATAGTGAGTTGGATAAAGTTCTTTTGCCCAGGAACTTGTGACATTCAATTTGCTCAATAGTGGAAAGTCCTAGCCTTTGATATGGTAATAACCATTCAAGTTTCCACCATCTAATGTACCAGTGTCCCTTTGGTTTTATCTGCAGTTCACCATGTGATTTATTTCTGGTGTTTGCAATATATGCTTGTAAATATTACAACCTATGCCTTTTCATTAACAAATGCATCAACCATGAATATGGTCCGTTGAAATTTCAATCTTTGCATGTGTCATATATGATTTCTCGGTGTGTATTATTTCCTTTGCTGCTTTGAAAGAATGCTCAACTGCACTGGTACTAGGGTTATCTGCATCCTACACTATCCATTTATGGTTTAACTTCTAAAACTAACCTTCTTTTTAAATGCCTAGTATCACAATCCCCTCCCCACCCCCAACCAAAAAATTCAGCTGTGCATGTTATGACCTAAAATGCCTTGTGCAGGGTGCGGTTGACGCTCCCATGCTTGAAACAAGAATCAAAGTGACTAATCCAGAAGATACGGAGTCCTTGATTAAGCTTTATGTGGAAAACCAGGCAGATCCTGCAATGAGGCTTGTATCTGAAATGATGATACTTTGTGGTGAAGTTATAGCTACTCTTGGTTCTTGTAATAATATACCTTTACCCTACCGAGGACAACCGCAATCCAATATTGATATCTCTGCATACTCGCATCTGCCTGAAGGCCCTGTCCGAAGTTCTGCTATAGTGAAAACCATGCGTGCTGCTGAAATGGATTTCAGGAAGCCCATGCGCCATGGGGTGTTAGGTCTTCCTGGTTATGTTCAGTTCACATCTCCAATCCGCAGATATATGGATCTCCTTGCACATTATCAGGTAGGTTTTGATATATTGCAGATGCCAATAATTCTGGATGCTCATAATAATTACCCGAGTTGTAAAATGTGTGATAGAAAAATCTTTTGCTTTTTAATGTACTTAAGTGGAAAAATGCAGGGAAAAAAAGGGCACATTTGAGCACTATATGTTGTCTTGACACGCTTTATACTTCTTAGAACCTCCGTAACGACGGTCTAGTCTATTTGGCCGTTAGACAACTAGGTACAAGGCGTACTTTCAATATGCTCGGTATGCGTTTCCCTTGATGTTGGATTTGGGTAGAAATAGCCTCCATCTAATTATGTAAACTGTGCACTGTTGTTGCACCAAACACCTCATATTAGTTTGTTTAGTTTCAATACTGTTCTCTTGCATATCATTGTTGCTTTAATAATCTTGCTATCCACATCTCCACCAGATTTCAACAATGTCGATGAAAGCTAGTGTTTCGTATATGTAGGTGAAAGCTTTTCTTAGGGGAGATTCTCCTCCTTTCTCAGCGGGTCAGCTTGAAGGGATGGCATCTATGGTAAACATGAATATTCGGGTCGTAAGAAAGCTCAGCAATAGCAGTCTTCGATATTGGATAATAGAATACTTGAGAAGGCAGCCGAAAGGGAAAAAGTTTTCTGCTTTAGTGCTCAGATTCATCAAAGATAGAGTTGTAGCGATACTCTTGATGGAGGTAATCATAAATTGCTTGATTTACAGGCTGCAAGAACTACTTGTAATATAACCAGACATTGATTTATTGGAGATAAAGCAGGCAACTGAAATTTCTTATAGTATTATTACTTTGCTATTAATAATTTCCATGTATAATGGTTATCGATTTACTGATGAGCTTAATTTTGGAGCTGATAAGATACTCAGCTGATGTCTTGATATTTGTTGAAAAGTGCAATAGATCCTGATTCCAATAATTACTAATTGAAGTTCTATTATTTCTGGTTTGCCATTTGCAGGTTGGTCTACAAGCTTCAGTTTGGGTATCTGTAGGAGTACAGGTCGGTGATGAAGTAAAAGTTCAAGTGGAAGAAGCACAACCACGTGAAGATGTTATTACTTTCAAGGAGGTTCAAGAAATATAGGATTTAATTCAGGTTAAGTTTGCAGTCGACTAGTATTGATGTTTTGACCAAGCTGTTTGTTAGCAAGTCTTCAAGCCAGGACAATTTTTTGGAAACTAACATGACCAATTCATTTAAATTGCCATATCAAGCAAGCTCAAGGGCATCCTTTTCGCGGGAAATAGTTATGACGACCAAAGACTTGAGAGTAAATCTTACTCTGATGCTAGATAGAGGCGAACGGACAGGTATCGTTATGGTGCAAAGCTGATTTCTGCAAAATCAGGAAGTCCAATACTTGATATCTCTTAGGCATGCTTCTCTGTGTTATGACCAGTTGTGTTGGAGGCAGGACATTGATCTGCAGCAGGGCTTTTGTTAATTCAGGGACAAAACTCTGCAGGCACCAACGGCCTTCCATTTGTTTGTTACGCGTCAGACTCAGGATTTGAATCACACATAAAGGTATGGTTAATTGATTAATACATCTTTGCTGCGTGTAGATAGAGTTCTGTAGCCCATTTTTTTTTTTTTTTTATACTATATACCCTTTCTTATTACAAGTTATACGAAAAATTGATCTAACGCTGGTGGTGACATTATATTTGGCTGAGCCTAATACGAGCTTGTTGCTTATAATTTACCAGTCTCCAATATCGACATAAGTTGTAGGCATGGGCAAGCGAGGCTTTTTGCTTCACACCTCACATGTAAAATGCAGGCGGCTTTAAAACTCGGCGATAAATATGTGGCACCTAGATGTGATATATTTGTTTCAGCATTCATAATCTATACCGAAGAGGGGTAGGCTGCGCTTATACTGGAAATTTAGATTTCACGTTTTATGTTTTATTGCTCATTGATAGCGCTTTTATCGTGCTGAGGTCATTGTTTGATCTCTGACGTTAGTTTACCCCTCAATTCAGATTAACCTGGGGCAGATTTTCATCGGAATTTGACATTGGAGTGTGACTATTCAACAATTTTCACATTCATTCTTGTTTCTTTTTTCCCCCCTCCAATTAATTATTATTCTACACGTCCTACTAACTCTACAATCAAAAGCGTTCGTTGAAATTGTGCCGTATTTTATTTTTCTTGTCAACTAGATAACGAACGACATGATGTTCTTGGAGATTCTCACAATAGAATGTTCATGATGGTTTTTGTTCAATGCATGGCAAGAGTGTGCTAAGAGCATCTCGAACGGGGCATTTGTTTTGAATGTGCATGACGCATGGCATTGTCTGCAGAACTGAACCTATATTCCTTAAAATTAACGGTTTAATGGACATCAGAATCCTTTCTGTGTTATCATTTGACGGTCAAGCAATTAGTATGGCCCCCCGGGGTTGTCGGAAATGACGGGCCGCAGGAATGCTGCTGGCTATGCATGTATGTTGGTGGGGTGTGGTATTTTCCTCTTATTTTTTCAAAAAAAATTTGTTTTGTTATATTTTTAATTTTTTTGTTTTTAATTTAATGAGTTAGGGATATAAAGTTAATTTTATTTGAAATTAACGGAGTAATTGATGGAATAGGTAAAAATGATCTTTCGTACGAATTTATGAAAGGGTGGGGATGAAATGTGAATTTAACCACACTTCTAAGAACTAGCTTCATGACACGTTGAAATAAATTGGCCAGATGTGGAAGTAAACAAAGACATGTAGTTTTTCCTTTTATTTATTGTTTTCTCCCTTTGTTTTTTTCCCCTTCGTGCTCTTTTCTCTGTAACGCGAAATAGAAGATGATGCTTTGATTGCTGAAGTTTAATGGAGAGTGGAGTGTAAAATGAATAACGCTATAAATTGGAGACTCTTTTGAGTCTAATTGGTATTTTCTTATTAGATATTAAATAGGTGTGCATTTTTATGTATTGATGATTGTGTATCCATCCCTCAATGTAAACGTGATACTTAAATTAGAAAACAATGCCCAATCTAATAAATAAATAACACTAGTGTAAAATTTCAGGTTGAAAACTAGAAAAGTGAAGGGCTAGTTTAAAATTGTCGATCGAATTCTGAAATTAGTTGGACACCAAAAATAATGACGAAGAAACAGACTAGGTACATAGTTGCACCGGTCAAAATTCCTGCGATTAATCTTCAATTACTCGTTTCAAGAAGTAAACAAGTGTCTCTGACTTGATCTTCTGTCCCTTCGGTTTTGCTCCTAACCGCCACTCTCTTAACTACAAGTACCCCTCAACCTTCTAATTCTACTCTTCCATCTTCCGGGAGACACTAACCACTGATCAAATACAATGAGGTCATTGATTATCTGCATTGCAACCCTCCTCTGTGTTCTTCCAACTGCTCTCTCTCGACACCGTGGATATTACACCGGCGGCCCCTGGAAGTCCGCTCACGCCACATTCTATGGCGGCGAAGATGCTTCTGGCACAATGGGTATGGACTCACTATATATTCCCTTACTGCTACTTCACTCTCTCTTAGGCCTTTGCAGATCACACCTTTATTATTATATCATTTCTGATCATCATTAGTCCATAATCATTCCCCTGCTGCAGGCGGAGCCTGTGGGTATGGGAACTTGTACACTCAGGGCTACGGCGTCAACACGGCGGCACTCAGCACGGCTCTGTTCGGCGACGGCTTCAGCTGCGGCTCCTGCTTTGAGATTAAGTGCGATGCGTCACGGGACCCCCAGTGGTGTAACTCCGGCAGCTCTTCCGTTTTTGTCACCGCCACCAACCTTTGCCCGCCCAATTACCAATTGCCCGGTGACAACGGCGGGTGGTGTAACCCTCCCAGACCTCACTTTGATCTCTCCATGCCCATGTTTCTTCAGATCGCTCAGTACTCCGCCGGCATTGTCCCCGTCAACTTTCGCCGGTAAGAACTCCAGCTATATATTCTCTTTTATTCTCATCATTGTTTGTTCTGTTGTGGTAACTGCATCTGCTATATCGGTGGATCATATTTTCGTCAGTGTCGGATGGTCATATAACTAATAATTAATTAATCTACTACTTTTTATTTTTTAACGTACTAAAGTTACAAATTTAGTTCCAATGCCAGTTAATTACCTAATCTTTGTCTTAAAAAATCGCTAGTTTTCTTCATTTTTCTAAACCTACGAAATTAGGTGTCTAGTAATGTGAAGTGTTTCCAATTTCATAAAGTTCATACCATGACTTTACTTCAAGTGAGACGTGTTTTTATAACGGCTATGAGACCCCATTTTCTATGAAGCCAAGCCAAATAGAGCTTTCGACTATCACATGATGTAGTTTTTCGAAGAGGACAGTTTATACAAAATAGATGGCTGCGTGCATGAGGTTTTTACCTCTAACCAATTAATTTTCATCTTCCTTTCGAAACAACCACAATTATAATAATAATAATAATTTTCATTTTAAATCTTGGTTATTTTCCACAGGGTGCCATGCAGAAAACAAGGGGGAATGAGATTCACAATAACAGGAAACTCATATTTCAACCTGGTTCTGATCAGCAACGTCGCAGGTGCAGGGAATATCATGCGCGTTAGCATTAAAGGTACATACACGCGGTGGATGCCCATGACCCACAACTGGGGGCAAAACTGGCAATGCAATGTAGTTCTTGTGGGCCAGCATTTGTCCTTTAGAGTGACGGGCAGTGACCGACGGACTACAACCTCAAGGAACGTGGCACCATCTGATTGGCAGTTTGGACAGACCTTCACCGGGAATAACTTTAAGGGTTAAGTGAACTGCAGTGAACAAAATTAGGGGGAAAAGCTGTGATACATGAGTACATGACTACATGTGCTGTTTTGATTAAGTAGTTCAAATTTAGTAGCTCGTTACGAAAAATATGATGTTTTACAATCTTTTTTCCATAAAATTTTCAAAGTATATCCTATAAATTAGGAGAGGCTTTACGTGGGTGTGGAATGATTTTGGCTAACTCACAATGTAGGTGTGTGATTTTGATTGACTCTGAACTAGAAAAAATACAAAATTATAAAATCACATGTAAAATCTATTTTTTACCTTACAATTTGCAATATAAATAGTACAATTGTATAATATATTATTATTACCTCTAGATGAAGCCCATCGTGAAGTAAATAAACAAACCAATGATGTCTAGAAAACCTACGCAACTCGCAGGTGATGAGAATTGAAAATGAAACCTTGAGGATCTCGGGGAACCTCGTAAAGCCTAAAAAGAAGCACAATAAGTTAACAGGCCGGTTGTGAGCCTAGGTGAATGTGACTGTCACCTCATGCAGGGAAAATAAGGGCCCATAAATGTTTTTTTATATACCAGGCCCAAAATCACTTAGAGCCTTTTTTATTTTGAGAAAATTAGGCAAAACACTGCCTCTTATCTTCACTTTTGAAAAACATGGTGAAACAAATCTCTACCGAAAAAATACGGTACATGTGGTTGGGCTTCTTTACTTTTCTGGCCCATTATTGATGGTTTTCATTATTTTTTTTCTTTTTCGTTTTTTCAGTGTCCTTCTTTTTTGGTTTCTTTTCTTCCTTTCTCTTTTTTTTGAAGCATGCGACCTTTAATTAATTAAAAAATTAATAAAGATGAATCTTATATTTTTTAAAACATGTAAATTTTACAGGATATTACCAATTAAAAATGAAAATTTTCTATACGTGATTTTTTTAATATTAAAACATATACTAATGTGACTTTCATATGTATGACTTTTTGAGAGAAATATAACAATGAAAAAATTTTGTTGAGGTGTCTTTTCATATGTTAATTTTTTAAAATTAAATGTGAATATATCTATATGTGAGTGATTTTTATATGTCAGTGATTAAAATTAAATGTGAATTTTATTTCTACATATGTAAAATAAAAAGTTGTCGAAAAAAATAAAATAAAATAAGAAGTTAGAAATAGAATAGAAAATGAAGCATATAAAATAACCTATTAATTAAACAAATAATGATAATAGTTTTTAAGAAATAGTAATAATAGATAAACAAATAAATAAAGCAGTAAGTAAATAACAAAGTATCTTGAGCCAGTAAATCATTAGCCCCACCGGCAACAACACATTTTTCTGTGTTTTTCCGTCTTCAATTCTTAACTTTTATTTTTGAACGTAATTTTCAAAACACACCTTGATTGAGGGGTAATTTTCTTAAGTCCCCATTTTTTTTTTTTTTTTGTCGTGGCCATAAACAAGATAAGGAAGGTCGAAGAAAATTAAAAACTAACTTAAAATACGGCCCAAATTCGGAATTTTTGTAAGATAAAAAAATGTTTTTTGGTAAAATTGTTTCAAAAAATTTGTCGACTGTTGATTCTGTTCCCAATTCCCAAAAGACAACACTCCATCCAACCCCCAAATTCAATTCCCCAATTCCAAACTAAACCCTAAATCCCTAATCTTCCAATTACATTCAAATTTTAATCCAATTTGAGCTACTTGAGAGCACTTTCATTTTAATTCGAGTTCGAGTGTTCGACCGAGGGGCGGGGGCGAGGAGACCGAACCGGTGACACTCGGCAGCGGGCAGCGGCGTGGACTCCGTGGAGGTAACAGCCTGGAGCGACACTTGGCAGTCGGCAGCCGCGACTCAGCGGACAGCGTGGTGTGGACAATGGACTGTCGGCTGTGGGCTGTGGCGTGTGCACTCCCTGACTCCCTCTTCGGCCGGCCGCAGCTGTTGTCTGTCTCTGACTCTCTGTCACTGTAAGCAGTGAGTTTTTGCCCCCATTTTTTTGGTGGAATCTGGAACCAAAACCAGTGAGTAGGGTAGGCACTAGGTAGTAAATAGTAATTAATATGTAATTACGTATTATGTTATTATTATGTATAATTGTATATTAGTATATGCTATTATGCATTTATCATTTATGCTTAATTGTTTATGCCTTGTTGATTGTTAAAAGTCAATAAGTTATGAAAGAATTAAGAATGACTGAATGAATTATTGCTTGAAAGTTGATGTTGTAATTGGAATATTGGATTGTGGAATTTGTATATGCTAACGCTATTATGCATTTATCATTTACTACATTAGATAAAGGAAATAAAAGATAAAAAAGAAAAGGAAAAGAAAAAATAATTGAAGAAAGTAAATGTGAAGTTAACACCATTTAAGTGTCATCCACCAACTTAAATTGTGCATTAAGTTTGCCAATTAAATACCACATGTCACAAAATTAATGGCTAGAGTACCGAGTATAGGGTACTACTGGAGTACTAGAATTTTTTCCGTAGTGTATAAAGAAGTTTTTCAAAATTGGTAATAATCTCTATTAAACATGATTTTTACTTTTAATATGTTTGCAATATTGCTTCTTTAAGTGGTCTTCCCATCCGGGTGATAAGACTAGTTCTATTTTGCCCTTAAACACGGAGTAACCATATAATCTGGGCAGAGCGGTGGTGGGGAAGAGTGTGTGCGTAAAAGAGACATCGATGGAAGAGTATTTTACAGTTAGTGGAATTTATATATCTAAGGCATGTTTTTGTGTGTGTGTGTGTGTGTGTGTATGGACATGTGCAAAAGGGCTTGGCTATAGAATGAAAAGCCAAAGACAAAGCCGGCTACAGCTCCACCACAACTCCACCATCACTGCCGATTACCTATAGATTCTACGAAGAAATATCAAGGGAAATTTGCCAAATCTTGGTTTCTGGATGTTCTTATTACAGGGCTTTCGTTAATACTAGTTTGTTTTAAAAATTCTTGTTTTTTGGGTCTTTATTTTCAGTGTCATTCTTTTTCCGGCTCGGTTAATCGGAATTCTTATCTCTCTTCCTAATCGATCAGTTGGATAAGTCAATCATATTGGGCATTTGTTGTATTTAATGCGTGCATAAATCTTTGTGGGCATTTATGGTGGAATTGGGTATCAAGAACATGAGTAGTTGATGATTTTGGACTGCATCTAATAATTTTCAAGACAGGATTTTGGTGAAGATTTGATCTTTGGGGAAGGATAAATGGGTTGCTTTCCTTGTTTTGATTCAAGGGAGGAGGAAAAGCTAAATCCCTGGAAAGAGAGAGATGATCACAAGGAAGTCCATCAGAACATCCCTTCCAACATATCAAGATTATCATCTGGTCAGTGTCTTTTTATGCAAATGACCCAATGATACTCTTTTTTCTCCTTTTTCTTTTTGTTGTGGTTGGGGGGGGGGTTCATCTTGTATTTATGTGTCTCAGATTGATCTGATCTGGGATTTTCGTAAAATTGATTAGTTGAGTCATACGAGTCTTGTATGTCACTGTGCTTAATGATTCTTTATCCGGTTTATTTTTGCTATTTCTTAAATTCAAGTAGTGTGGACCCTTTATTGTTATGATGGATTTGATGGAAGGTACTTTCTTTCTATTTAATAGTGAAATTAGATCTTGAAGGGACTAGGATTGCTAAAATTGAACCGATCTTATTTGAAGACTAATTATTTGACTTTTGAACTAATTATTGTTTATGATTTCCTCTACTGAACTAATCACACGTTAGTCCTGCTAATTCTGATAACACATGATTCGAGTAATAGTTTTCTTACATTATATTATTAATGTGAGAAAACTATTAAGATGCAAGATAAAATAAGTAGAAACCTGGGTCTTGTTTGCTAGAGTTGTGAATCAATAACATCCCCTGCAGCAATAGTTGGAAATCTGTTTAGCCTGTACAACAGATTTCCGGTTACTTCCCGCATTTCATTGTTTTATTTGGGTAAATTGAATAACCATTCAAGCGCAGGTTCTCTGCTTTTGTAATTTAAGAGTTCTATTTTCATTTCCAATTCTCGTGCTTTACTGAAATATGGATAGAAGATCTATGTTATTTTTAGCCAAAGAAACCGTTCCATGATCTGTTTAATATTGCCTAATCTGCATCTTGTGAGTTATTTTTGTAAACACAGAATAATTATTTTGGTGGCAGTGTTAGAGATACAGTGTCAAAGAATATGAGCAAATGCGAAAAGCATAGTATCTTGATGGTGTCGGATTTTTTTTACCCGAACTTTGGTGGTGTGGAGAATCACATTTATTATCTATCCCAGTGCTTGATTAAGCTTGGTCATAAGGTCAGCTAAGACACAGATGATCTAATTTTTTGTTACTTTCTTGAATTCTTATTATGCTTTAATGGAAGGCAAATACAAGTTCTTCCCAAACTTCTACCTTCCTGTTATTTTTTATTCAAGGATTTAGTCTTACAAACAGTGAGGTTGTGCTGTTAAATTCATGTCAGGTGGTGGTTATGACTCATGCTTACCGAAATCGCTCTGGAGTTAGATATATGACTGGCGGGTTGAAAGTTTATTATGTCCCATGGAAACCATTTGTTATGCAGAATACATTGCCTACATTTTATGGGACACTGCCAATTATGAGGAGAATTTTGATTCGGGAAAAGATATCATTGGTGCATGGACATCAAGCCTTTTCAACTTTATGTCATGAAGCTCTAATGCATGCACGCACCATGGGATACAATGTCGTATTCACAGATCGTTCGCTATATGGTTTTGGGGATGTGGGAAGTATTCACATGAACAAGGTTCTCCAATTCACTTTAGCAGATGTGACTCAGGCTATTTGTGTTTCTCATACGAGTCAAGAAAATACCGTTCTAAGATCAGGGCTACCCCCTGAAAAGGTTTTTGTTATTCCGAATGCTGTGGATACTGCCATGTTTAAGCCTGCTGCAGAGCAGCTCGGCAGTAGTGAAATTGTCATTGTTGTGATGAGTCGACTGGTTTACCGAAAAGGAGCAGATCTTCTTGTTGAAGTTATTCCTGAAGTGTGCCAGCTACATCCCAATATTAGTATTTTTCTTCATTCAGCCTATTCTTGAAGTTTTAGCCATTAATCTCACCTTAAGGATGTCATTCGTGGTTCTATTTGTTACTTGATACATTTCAGAAGAAATTGATTTTCTAATTCTGATGCTTGAAAACAATATGCTCATCTTTCACTTGGAGCACCATTTGGCTGTGTTAGTTAATGCATATTTTTTATTCTGAAACCTTTTGTATGGTTAATGCTATGTTATTGGCATTGCTTGCTTATATCTGAAATATAATCTCTCTTGCTTGAAGATCGCAGAACCTTAAGCAGCCATGGAGCGGAATATGAATAAATTCTATTCTAAATGTCAGTTTGTTGAAACAAGTTGACATTGTCAACATATTTAGCATGAAGTTTGTGATTAAGTTCACTTTAGCCATAAATAAGCCACAGTAGTCTCACACTACTGCAACCATGCATGTGTAGTATGCATTTAACTGTTAAGTTCTCTAAGTAATGCATTCTTATACTATTAACTGCTATTTCTATCATTAACACCATCCAGCTGCCACTTTTGAATTACCCCGATTATATCCATGTTACAAGTACCATTGTTTTGTCACTGCAAAATCTTTGAGTTTGATCTACATTCTGAGCCTCCTCTGCTTTCTTGTTTCATCCTTTTTGCCCCCACTTTTTTGTGATTTGCAATGTTGTTACCTGTGAGTTTGTGATTGTTCTGCCTGATCGGGACTCAAGTTGCTTTAGTTTGCCAGAACCTTGTATAAATAAAAGAGAGATAATATGGCCAGCCTATGTGTTTCTGCGGAGGAAAAGATTGAGATAGTATGTCTTGGCCAACATAACATAACATTTCAGAAAACTTTTTCTAGCTGTAAACCACCCACCGTTTGTCTATAATGGGTTCACACCATGCATAACAATCTGTCAAACTTAATGTTATTTTGTTTCTTATGGATCCACTTGTCAAGGTACGATTCATTATTGGAGGAGATGGACCGAAAAGAGTGAGGCTGGAAGAAATGAGGGAAAAACACTCTCTTCAAGATAGAGTAGATATGTTGGGTGCCGTCCCTCATGCTAAAGTCCAGTCAGTATTGACAAAGGGCCATATATTTTTAAACAGATAGTTGACTTTTTCTCTCTTATTTAGCTTAGGAAGTGTTTGATTCTCATTATCCATTCACATTATAACCACAAATTTCAAACTTCCATTAAATCTACACCACTCATTTCACTTCATTATAATTTCTCATTATAATTCAATGACAATAATGAGAATTAAACAGCCACTTAGCCTGTCCTGGCTAGTGAAAATTCTTTTACCTATTTAATTCCCCCCCCCCCCCTTTTTCACACTTTTGAAAGAATGTTTTACTTCTAAATGCTTGCTACCGGCTTGAGGATGCTAACTATTTCTGTGAGGATAAGTAGAAGTTCTAGTATAATAGTATGATTAAAATATAGCAAATTCCAGACTGTTGTTAGAAGGCTGTGATCCTTTCTATCTCGTTAAATTATCTTTTGAGTAATGCTACACAACATAATGCAAAACATAAAAGATGACATAGTTGACACTTGGCGTGGTCGTGTTTTTCTAACAAATTTCATCAACTTTAAATTAGTGGCGATCACATGGGTCACGTGTTTATATCAAGCAAGCTTTTATGTTAACTTTTTATGTACAAGTAGTTTTATCCTTTCTTAATGTGATAAAAGGTACTTAATATCTCTAGTTACTTTTTTATTTACTGTCTTTTGCTTAACAACAAACCATTGCCCTCTAGGAGTGTCATAACTCTTTAATAAAATTGACTAATTTTATTCTGGCTTAAGGTAGAATGTAATAATGGCCGCACTAGGTTCAACGTGGCTGGGAGCATCCACAACTAGCTTAAAGCTCTAGAATTTCTTCTTTTTTAATCCCGCCTTATGCACATGTTGGCCTAAAAATAGAATGCATGTTAGAAAGCTCCTCTTTTTTGTCCTGAGAAGGAGAAAGAAAAATAATCTAAATCCATTGTACCATACTGTTCAAAGTTTTTATAAAGCTTTGACTTTACGGTCCTGTTGTTATGTCTGTGATTTCTTTTACCTGATTTTGCTCAATTCTGGAAGTTCTTTAACAGAGGCATTTTGTATAGCCATATTGGAAGCAAGTAGTTGTGGATTATTGACAGTCAGTACACGCGTGGGAGGTGTCCCAGAGGTAGGGTCGATACGCACATTGTTTTGCTTAGTTTGATTACTTCAGTTTTGCTGGGGCTCAAGAGGGATGAGATTTTGACTAATGTTGGCTTTTTCCGGTTTCTGGAAACTTCTTGCTGTTTGTTTAGACTTCTGAATTTTTACCTTCTGATAGAGGTTCTACCAGATGATATGATTATTCTTGCAGAGCCGGATCCAAACGACATGGTGCAGGCAATCACAGAGGCTATTGACGTACTTCCCCAGATTGATCCACAAGCAATGCACACTCGGGTGAGTTCTACCGAGCACTAAGATCAAGTCAATTTATTACCAATTGACTTAGGCGCTTGATTTAAAGTACACTTAACTGGATGTGGCATCAACTGAAGCGTAAATAAGATTGCATGTGCTCTTAGAAAAATTTGTGTTATGGCAATTTATTTCGATATTTTTATTGTTCAACCTTTGTTTTCTCATGGCTGAGCTTCTCTCTGATTTCATCTTCTTCCCAACTCTTTCCCTGAAGTAATGTGTGTTTATGGTTGTGGGTTCCTATTAAGTTATTCTTGGAATTGATAACGGAATTACACAACACAAGATCCAACATGTTAAGCTTCCGGATTCACAAATCACACAATAGGGCTGTTCGGGAGAAAACATTTATGACAACGATAAGTTATAGGATGGAGAAACCAATAATAATACCTTTGAATAAGTTATTCAAGGGGAATAGTTACCTTAAGGTGATTAGTACTTTTGGCTTGGAGATTTTGTATGCAAGAAGGTTGATTTAATATTAATCGCATTCCATGCATGAATGACTCTGAATCTATTTCCTTTCTGAAGAGGGTTGGGAATTAATTTCTCCATTTAAATGTATAAATCTAATGACATTATTTTTTTTCTAATTCATTTATCAACAGATGAAGAAGCTATATGGTTGGTATGATGTTGCTAGGAGGACAGAGATAGTATATGACCGTGCTTTGAGATGTTCCAATCAGAATCTCTTAGAACGCTTATCCAGGTACGGTTGGGAAGAATTGTGTGTTAACCTCTTTAATTACCTGTGCTTATTCTCAAATAGGCCAATAAATGCAATCTGTGGAGGCAGGGTGGATTTTGTTAATTTCTGAACATATACTTATGTGTAGAATTGATAATAGTTTGTTGTTACTTTGTGGAGGTAAATCTGTGTCAACAATTTGTTTTATATTTATGCAGATTTGGTGGCTGAGTTGATTCAGGAGCACATAAAAGATCGTGTATCCTATTTATCAATACAGAGCCGAAAATGGAAACTCAACTGATGGTATGTGTCATTTTATTCTAGGTAGCTTCCAGGTGGTGCTTGCGCGGGCAAGCTCTTTTGTTTGGTCATGACAGTTGATTTTCTGTTGTGGCGACTCTTGCAACTATGGCAGGTAATCTTGCAACTTTTCACAATTCACAGATTCAATTTAATGTGGTTAGTTGCTTTAGTGTAATAACCTTGGAAAATTACCCCAAACAGCCTGACAGGGACATTGAGGTTGTACCTGACATTCATTTGACAAATCATCTACGGGCGGAGGATTTTGCGGCAAAATAATATTGAGAATCTTGTTTAGATAAGTAGGATTTGAGTTGTACGAAACACACAGCCTTGTAAATCAGGCACCAGCTATTTCCCGATCTAGCACCATATAATATGACACCATACGTATTATATGCCTATGTGGCCTGCATCGACACACACCACATGGGAAATCAAAATCATGTGGTATGTCTCAACACACGCCACATGACCGTATGACACCATATGACGTTATATATATGGTGTTAGATCAATTTGAAGTTCCATATGTTTCTTCCTGTAGCCAGTTGAATGACTTCTCACCTCCTTGTTACCGTGTTGCATGCTTGTGCTCTTCTTACATGATTTTCTGCCAAGTCCTAAAATAATATTTTTCCTCTTTTGGTCTTAATATTTTCTTAATAGTCTGTCGAATTTATTCACTTGAGTTGCTGTATAGTGTAATCACAAGATCCATAAATACCTTTGCCTGTTATTTTCCAGTCGCGTGTATCCAATATGCTCTTACAATCAATCAATCCGTTTTTTATTCTGAAAATAAAAACTTCTTTAATTTTCAACACATGATGCAAGTTTCAAGAGCTGCGCCTCAACTACAATTTAATAAGAGCATCTCCAATGCTCAAAGTTTTCCATGGTGCATAAAGAAAGAGACAAATTTTTGGTGGGTTTATATGTTTTCTATTTTTTCTTAATTTTCTATTTTTTCAATCACTTTTCTCTTAGAGTTAACTGGTAATTTTACGTGTACGTTGCAACAGATATCTTGTCTAAATAAAGTAAATAATTGATGAATAGTAATCACTATTGTCTAAAAAATGTTCTTTCCATTCATTTTGTTATTTTTTTAGCGGTTTGAGTATAGAAAGTTTAATGTTAATATTTAGATACACAATACACTCTTGTGAGATGCCCAAGTGAGGGGAATATCCTCTCTAAATCCATCCCTAAACAGGAATAATAATGGATATTGCAGTCTTAGGAAAGATAGATTCGACCCATACATGGATTGGAAATCCCTAGACTTTGTTTGAAGGACCACGTCCCTCTCTTTTATTCATGCTAAAGTCCCCTTCAACAAGTGCCGCCACTTCACGAACAATGGGAGTATTGTAAGTGCGTCCCTCTGAATTCCTCTTACCAATAAGCTTCAATTTCAAAGTTGTAGAGTTAAGTGTCGTTAAATCTATCCCTGTCGATTCTGAAAGACTGAGCATGAACATTATAGGTGTCCAGAATATCCTTAATATCGCAAACCAATGAATCATTCAACGAAGTCCCTCCACCAGACTTGGAATACCAAAGTTAGTTCAAAAATCAGAGCTATACAAATATCACAGATTAAGAAGCTTTACATGGTATTTCAAGGTTGAAACAGGAGAACACGAACGATTATCAAATGTTTAACTAACCTGACAGATGCAATTCTGTATACAATCTCCTCATTGGGATGAGATAGGTACATTTGTAGGAATTGAGGTTGTTTTCCGTCCATAGGCTGTAAACTACCAATCCTATGATAATTTTGCCCGTTTAACCTGAATATATGTGGCGTTTTATTGGTGCTTATCTCATTATCTATCATGCCACCCATTGAAGTGAATGCAAACATTGAGTTATAAGAGCGAATATTTTCAAGATAGTGATTGCTCCTGGCATCTGATCTAAATATCAAATCATTGAGAATTTTAGGAGGTTCTTTCATTAGTAGAAGCACTACATTTCCTAGATTGCAGCACAAAGAAAACTTTGAAGCTTTTGAATTGTAGTAGTTTTTCTGCCGTTCAGCACGCCAAAACAAAGCACCACAATACTCACACTCTTCAAGAGGATCACCAAGATCAATATAAGCTGTAATGATTAAATAAAACATAAAACTTTGCTGGCGAAACATAAGAATTATTATGTACTTCAAACACTCAACATCATACACAAACAAGCGTATAAATCAAAATTAAACTGATTCTACTAGGAATGGCAATGGGGCGGGTTCGGGGCAGGTATGCCTTTCCCCGTCCCCGCCCCGTACCCGATAGAATCGGGTACGGGGCGGGTACAAAAAAAATACCTGTTACCCGCCCCGTTAAGAAATAACTAAACAAATATAGAAAAAATGAAATTAAAACTATATGAAAAGTCATCCTAAGTATCATGTCAGTTTTATTTTTTACATCTAGATTCGAAATTTTATAGAGAACAAAATATTTTTTTCAAAAAATAAAAAAAAAAAAAGAGAGAGAGACCGGGTATCGGGGCGGGGCGGGGCGGGCCAAAACCCGTCCCCGCCCCGATAAGATTTCGGGGCGAAATTTTTCGCCCTGTACCCGCCTCGATACTTAACGGGGCGGGTACTATCGGGTATCGGATAATATTCGTCTCATTGCCATTCCTAAATTCTACACTTGTATAAATAAAGAAGTGAATAATGAATATGGTACCGTTAGTTGCACATCCTGCATATTCGGCGAATAAAATATGACAAATATAAAATTCAACAACAGTGCAAATAATCTAAATATGATAAGAAATTATACAGCTAAAAATATTGAAAATAAATGTAAATGAGGAAGATGAATACCATCATATATAATTTCATCGTCATCATAATTAGATAAATCATTAAGTAACTCATGTGATTAATTAACTGAGAAAAAGAAAAAAACATACATTAGACATTTGAGTTCCACTATGAAACTAATATAGAAAAATTGATTATATGATAAAATAACTTAAATACAAACCTTCCTTACCGTCATCATAATCACAAACAATATCATCCATGGTAGGTACATTGCCAAGGCAAGGAATATCATTCACGCTATTATGAATATCGGTCATCAGTGTATTATGATGACTACTCATATCAGGTGTTATAATGTCATTAGAAGATCCATTATTGGCAGTAATTGGTATCCCAAATCCTCTGTTTGTCGACAACGCACTTGAATTTATTACTATAAACGTATAGGGAAAAGTTAACAACAGATCAGTAATTGTTTATTTAAATAATATATACACATGTATAAAATGAAAAATACCATTAGTAACGTCAGTCAAAGGGTTTTGTGAAGAATTCAACCGTAGACGATCATGTAACGAACCAACAGACACGCTGATAGAATTATTGAACGGGTCAAAAACCTTGGCCCTCTTAGCATTAGAACCATTGTTATAGTTAAAGTCCCCAATGTTACCATTGTCATCCAAATTACATCGACCTCAGCTCCACCATTGATGGTGGTTGACGTTGTTAATTTTCGCATTGTCTAATATTGTGTTGAAATCTATTAAAAAATAAAAAACGAAAAATAAAAATACGTATATTAGGATAAAACACAATTTCTATAATACGATTACTACAAGATAGCTAAAGGTAAGATCGCCAGTAACATAGTAATTGGAAAAATGAATTAAATTTATAGCAAATGTAAGCTTTAAAAATTGTATCCATGTACATTGGCATTCAATGAATTATCCAAACTCATGATAATAATTGTAAAGATGCATAAAAAAAAATTAAACAAAAAGAGTAGAGGGAGGGACTGCCTTTTCAAAACAAAATTTTAGAATACTATGGTTATGACTAAGTTACAATGAATTTAACAAATTATTTGTTAATGTCACGGATGGAATCAGTCATGTAAAATTTCAATCTATATAAAGTTAATTATTTAAAATTCTTTACAAAATTAATGGAGTTAATACAATCAATGTGTAATGCAAATAAATTATTGAAAATTACTGCAACATGATTTAATTCCCATAAGCGAGAACGGATGCTTAAATTAAAACTAAATAATAATAAAATATAAAGGAACTTGTATATTACACCTGTTATTAGAACTTATGACAAACATATAATACATGGAATGAAGAACGTATATCGAAGACATTGATGGTGCTAATGTATGTATTTTAATTTTTTCTCCTTTTATTGCAGGGTATTAAATAAAGATAAATATATAAAAAAAAATAGAGGATGTATGTTACTCATAGTGGATGACAGAGTAAAACAAATCCGGTTCAATAAGATTGCAAACCACGGCCGTCTGCAACCAATGTCAACGAACTCCGGCCACCCTCTTCGATATAAATTCCGGTTCACGGTAGCATTATACGATGGAGTCAAGGCAAGGGTTCATTCCCAAAAATTAATACAAATTGTTTAGTAAATAGCTGCGAAGAATTGATGTACAATCCACTACAAAATACTACTGAAATAATGGCAACTGCATTTGGAAGATAATTCAAAACGCGCATACCGGTTACTTTGTTTTGAAAGACACCATAGCATCCAAAAGGCTCGCCCAGAACAATTGGTCGCGCTCCAATTCACAGTTGCCATCGACGTTGATATGCAATGAAAAAAACACGATGCCTTGGAAAAAGAAAAATATGGATTAATGTTAAAATTAACTGTAAATAATACTTAAGTTTAGATATATATATATTAGTATGGTGTTTAATATAAATTAGGAGTGTAACTATATATATTTGGAAATCTTAATAAAGATAAGGCTAGTGTGTCTAATCACATATAATCACGCAGAAAGTGGAGGTCAGCTATTATTATCTCCGACTCGTGAATATTAATTTCCTTAATTACCCTATTAATATACAGTAATATAAATAAAAGTAGTATTTATTGAAAAAGAATAATTAATAAATGAAAAGCATAATTAAAAAATAATATTAAATAATAATAGGCTCCCCGTGGAAAAATAAAAAGAAACCAATTAGGCTCATAAACTTAAAACTATCATTGTTGTTAGTGAACGCTCCCGAAGAGTTCCCAAATCAATTCGAAGAAGAGAGAATACACAAAGACAAGCAGCAAAAGAACTCAAAATCAAAATTATTATAATAATAAATTACATAATTAAGTAAACTCCATCGTCACAAGCAGAGATCCATTAGCATCCATTACACAAATATATCCTAATATGCACAATCCCAAACCCTTAACTCCTTTTATTACACAAGACATATAATAGCTTGTTCCTTACAATCACAGCTACAAACCATTACACTATTAAAACCATTTTCTTATCTTCTTCACTGCTTCAATCAGTCCCGGCCATGGCCGCCGCTCACTTGCAATTGCATGGATTGCAGGTGCAGTTATCCCCACACTTGCAACCGTTCTCGGCAGCTGCAGCAACACCCATTTCGGCCTCCGAACCCTCCAAGTACCTGCGTCAGATTAGAATCCCAACTATCAGAGCGAAAATTCTCCACTACTCCTACCAAATGGAAATAATTGAAAATCATGAAATATATAATATATATATATAATTAATGACTTATTACATCTTCTGAGGGGCAACTCCAAGGACGAGGGTTTCGGTGGTGGTGGCCTCTGAGTAGCTCAAATCAGGGTACATCCCACACCTGCAATTAAGGATAACACGATCAGATTTCTGAGCCGAAACAAGATTAACGTTTTAATTAGGAAGAGGATCGGGGCTTTGATTACCCGTTGCAGCCTCCTCCGCACTTGCAGCCGGTGCCACAGCCACAGTTTCCGTTGCAGCAAGACATCTTCTTTATTCTTCTATAAAATCGGAGGTTTCTCTATCTCAACTGAAGGCGATTTTTCATGAGTGACTCACTAGCCGATATTTATAGAGCGGTGAAGATAAGGGTATGGACATCGACCGTACACGTGGCATGATAATCGGCAACCTCATAAGGCGGTTCATATTTATAGCCGCATTTACTTCCTCATTTTCGTCGTTTTCCGTGGCACAGAAGTCCAATTTGGTCACGTCAGCGTGTTTTGTAATTAGCGTCCCTAATCTATTAAATAAGTATCAAGTAACTCTCCAACATTTCATGGGTCAATTATAATAAATAGGAGGAGGAAATTGAATCACTAACAACGGAGTGGACATCTAATTAAAATACCATCATACCACATTGATTTTGACAGGAGGGCTTTTCTTAGTAATTGTGAATTTGATCAAGCATTAGTATGACATAATACTATATGTTAATATTATTTGTGAGGGTAATGATATACTTATATCAACGGCTAGTAATATTATACTTCACCCGTCTCAAATATATGACCACTTTGTTTTTTCACAAAAATTGAGATTTGTATTGTAAGTACACGTTTTTGTGATTCGTATTCTTATTTTACCCTATTAATAAGAATAAAATTCAAAATTGATATTCATAATTAAGTACTAGATATAGACCATATATGAAAAGACGATCATATATTTAGAACAACTCAAAAAGGAAAAGTGAATTATATATTTGAAATGAAAGAAGTATCACATCACTATCAGGTATCATTATAACACTAGACATTTGATTCGTGAAACGTACTAGTTTATTACCTAGAAGAGAGAGAGAGGGAGAGAGAGGAAATTGTATAGATGAAGACTAATATCCACTGCGTATTGAATACAATTCTTCTCGGTTAAGATTGAACATAAAATCCGTGAAATTTTCTAAGCCACCAAATTGAACTCATTCACATCTTGCACAAAACGTCAATATCTAACCATTGCATCACAAGTCCAACCACCGTGCTGGTTTAAAATTTCAGAATGTTTGGTTTTTTATGGGAAAATTTCAGAACCAATTTGTGCTTGAAACCATTTGCAATGTCTAAAATCCATCAAAAATTACGCAAACCCCACTGAAAGATGGTTTGGTTTCAGTTAAAACAAAAACCCAAACGAAAATGGTTGTCTGATTTTAGTTCTGGTCGAAAATCAGCTCAACCTAAACCGTGGACCCAGTCCTTTTCCTAAACATTCACTTTTGTAGGATATATGATGTAATAATAATGGAGTCTTTTATACATTTTTATATCATTAAAATAAAAACTATTTTAGTATTTATCTTCTAATTTTTTTATTTCACTGGGAAGTAATTAACACTTTATTTTTTACTAAATGCACCGCAATTTAATTCACATTAAGATTTTTTAACTTTGATTCTTGTTGCATTTATGTCCTTAATTAATAATTTTTCTTTCTATTTTCTTCCCGTCAATTCCCATTAATTAGCCATGCTTCTTGTTTCCTAAACAGTTTCTCTTCAAAAATTTATTAACTTGCTTAAAAATTGTTAAAAAAATATATAATCATACTTTTTAAATTTCTAACCTTTTATTTGTGTATGATATTTAGCAGCTATCTTAGAAGAATTTCAGGAAGGAATCATCACTAGGTATGGAATATGTTAATCAATGGAATGATGATTAGAGTAGAATTTTTGTGAGAAAAAAAAAATGGGGACTTTTAAGTATTAAAAGAAGCAAAGATGAAACACAAGTGAAGATGTGATATCATTGTGATGTCAAATCAGAGTAGAATTTCTGTGAAAAAAATTGGGTACTTAAGTATTAAAAGAAGTAAAGATGAAACACATTTAATGAAATGAAGATGTGATATGGTTATCGACTTTCTACTAATTTTTTTGGATACACACTTTCACTAATTGGCACAATATAATTCTAATATTTCAATTAAAAGTTAATAAATAAGAAATAAAAAAAATTATCTAAAATAATTGGTTGGGTTATTAAATATATAAAAAGAAATCTAATTTGATGGTAGTCCTCTAAACAACAAGAGTATGATTTAAGATTCATAAGCGTGACTTATATATTTCTTAATTGCTTCTCATTTTCATATATATATATATATATATATATCTATATATTTTTTGGTTCCCTATTTGCTAGTTTTAAATTTAATTAGAATATGATGTTATCATATATAGAATTTTTAAACAACGTGGAAATGAAAAATAATTCAGGAAAAAAAAAGACAAACAATGTAGATTGCGACCATAAAAATGGAAAAAGTGGAAATTGTGATTAAAAATGCTAGGATTGGAAAGTTCGTGATTTCTATTGAGTCAGATCGGGCTCTATACTCGAAACTTGATATATGACTCAATAGAAAAACTCTTGAAAAGTTAGAAATGTAAACTACATGGACATGAAAGGATAGGAGTAAAATAGTGCCAATTAATAAATTTTTTAATTTTAAAAACGATTTATTTATTTGTGAATGACACTATTTGACTTATGTCATATTCTAGGTTGATGTTTAAGGTCATGAATAAGCAAAATGATTTGAGCGTCTCGTGGCATAGCACTCGACGCACGTTGTTTAGATTGTAAGTCCTAAATGAAATATGGTGTCCTAAAATTGATGCATGTCAATGAAAGTTGAAAGTGACAATTAATGAATTAACGAGGGATTTTAAAGTGATAACTACCAAAATATGTATATGCTTGATATTTATGTTTTGAACAATATTTGGGGCATATATCATACTCTGAAACAATTTATATTTTACTTATTTAAAAGAATACTTCCAACTAATTTTTTTTTTTATTTTATAAACAATTTATTTTCGAATGATAGTGGAGCCACAATATTTGGCGCATATCATGCTCTAAGGTTGATGTTTAATTTAATGTTATGAATAAACATGTTTTAAGCATATGGCGATATAATACTTCAGATGTCGTTTAGATTGTAAATCTAGAAAGACATATGGTACCTTAAATATGATGCATGTCAATAAAAGTTAAAAGTGACATTTGAAGAATAAATACCAAAATATGTAGAGCGGGATATATTGATGATCAATTTGTCGTTTTTAAAATTAACCATTGATGTCAAGTCAACTTTTAAAAGCTAACCACTAACTAATACCAGTTATGTACAATAAAAGATGGTCTTTCTTTTCCCAAATTGTCATTCCCTTTCTTTGTAGAAATGTAGTTTGCTGATTTCTTATTTCTCTTATATGCTCTTAATTATTCTTAATTTTTGTAATTTTTTTTCCTTAAAAAAAGGGACTGTCTTAAAAAGAAATGGGGTGTAGTTTTTTCATTTTCAATTTTTTAAGCGACAAATGGGGCGTAGTTAATATTCAAAATTATTTATTTATTTTTCACGTTATATTGGATTATGCAATCCCACGCAGAAAATAATCATTGACTTAGTTGGGACCGATAGAGACACATGAATACCTTGCTCCCGCATTGAATTGATTTAACATTTTTTTTATATAAATATTAGTAATTTTAAAAAATACAATTGATGTATATAAAATTTTAAAAATTAAAATCTGATAAAAAATATAAAATTAAAATGATAAAATAGTTTCTAGAAACAATAATATTCACTACCTTTTTTCTATTGGTTTTTGAGTAATATACTTGATAAAAAGTTCATTATATACTGACTACTGAAATATTCTCAAGACACCATTAATCTCAAAGTTTTGAACGGCACCCGGCTATATGGCTTTACATAAGAATTTTACCGAACAAAGGATAGTTCAAATCCTAGTGTGTGTTTGCGAATCATATCTTCCTCAATGAAAAGAACCTCATCCTCCTCATTATTCAGCAAGAAGGATTTCCAAATATCATTATCATCTATGGAAACCAAGAGTTAGTGTAGAAAGCAATCAAGATCAAAACCCTAGGCGAGTCATTTGCAAAATGGAGATTATTTTCAGAGCTAAAGTTCTGAAAATTTTGATATTTTCTGTACATTTATTTCTTAATAATAATAATAATAATTCTACTATTAGTAAGGGGTTGATCAAAGTCTTCAAAATGCAGAAAATTATTTATGTAGTATATAAAAATAACATAGAGTTTGTTGAACGTCCTATTCCGTTTAATTCAAAGGTAGTTCCAATTATATAGATTTTTTGGTTATCCATATGAAAATGACTTTTTACCTATCACCCAAATAATTGAATAGAATTATAATGCACTTTAGACAAAAGCATTGCATGTCTTATTCAAAATAACTTAATAATTTTACGTAACACTGAACAAAATTATTGCTTATCGTCTCATTTTACAACTTTGACAATGAAAAAAATACTTGCGCATTCGTTCCTTACCCTTATCGAATGCCTATCAAGAATGTAACTAGTGTACTTTGAAGAGAATCTATTGTTTTATTTATTTATCTCTTTTTTTTTCGGGTAGAGATATAGGAAACATCTTCTTCATTATTATTATTATTTTTTCTGTTTTAAAATCATTGCTAGGGACCTAAAAATCTTTCAATTTGGACCATTAGAATTGACGTATCAAGCACGCAATGCTAAAGAAAGGGAGTCAAAATTTCAAAACGGTCTTTTTTTTTAATTATTATTATTATTATTATTATTATTATTATTATTATTATTATTATTATTCCTCACTAGAATCTTCGTGGGGTATCGATTAATATTGTACATCCATTTTATGTGGCCAACCAGTTGAATCATTCTTGGTGCTAAGGGTCGATGATCTTGTTGACAGGATATATACAGTTTTCCTTCGAGCAATATTGGAGATTATTTTAATAATTAAAAATCTAGATATTAAGTTCCTAACTAAAAATATATCTAGCTAAAGCTAGATGTCATAACATGTAGCTTTACCTTATTTTAAGAATATATGAATACTACTAGAAAAACAAGCATTACTAACATCAAAATTTGTCGGGGATAAGTGTAAATCCGTTGAAAATGACCATCAGCAAGGGAAAAGGACAGTCGGAAGATTGGTCAGCCTGTCCCTCATCTGTGTTGCATATTTTTTTTTACCCTATCTTTTTATTTGGAACAGTAATGCGGAGCTTGTACTTTTCAGTTTTAATCATGCTTATGCATACTATTAATATAATTGGGTTTTGTTTCAGCTCGTGTTTTACCTTTGGCGATCCACTATACAATCATATATAACCTTTTCTAAAGAAATTTTTTTTTCTAACCCAAAAGGAACGCATGTAACTTATGTATACTAATTTTTAGATACATATACCATATATTCAAGTACATTTCCATGTATTAACTACAATTAAAAAAAACCATACACAAACATAACAAAATGAAGGGGAAAAAAAATCAAAGTCCACATTTAACTTGGGCCATGAATCTTACATGTAAGCCCCTGACTGGTCAGGAGTACCGAGTTCTCAGTACTCCTTGAGTACTGGACTTTTTTCCGAAAAGTTGGAATAGAATTGGAAGTTTCCAACGGGAGATTTTATATGCCGGAAATTTCCATCAGTGGTATTTCATTTGAAAGTAATCCGTCAATATTTTCCAACCGGTTTTTTCTCCCTCCAAGCCTCCAGACATACTTTACATTCCATTATTATTGGAAGAAAAAAACACTTGACAAAATATCTGACGAAAAAAGTGATGCTGCTATCCCAGCTCTCTTTATTGTTTGATGAAAAACCTAATAGAAGAGTAAGATGATAAAATTACCATGTTTTGTCAAATATTTTGTCAATGGTATTTTTACCAAAATAGCAAGACCAACTCACTGTTGCCTATAAAAAGATCCACAACAAAATGAAGAATATATTTCAAGGAACATTTTCAAATCAATATATATATATATATATATATATATATTAAAAAAAAAAAAAAAGCCGATTGTTAAAGATGCTATATCATTTTAAATCTCAACTAATGATAAAGGAAAACTGAGAGACTCCTGATACATACACTAATCTAAGATTTTTTAATTTCTATTAACTTTGAATGGGATTTTACAGTCAGATTCACACTCATCTGCCATCATTAATATCTGAATACGACGTTAGCCTTCAGATTCAGGACTTCCAAGCACATGTATAAATGAAAAGTTCAGTTTATGACCAACTAGTTCTCAAGAAGAGTTGAAGCACAAGTCAAAACTTCAATTCTTCATGATATTCACAACAGTTTCAGGTCCTAAACCAAAGGTCGAGCCCTCAATGTTTGAGCTGGAAAGCAAGATGTGACAACCAAATGACTGTATTTTAATCCAAATTCTACCAGGAGATTTAAATCTTCCAATAGTTCTTTAGTAGGTCACCATATGAATCTCTGTGTACCAGCTTCATGATCCCAAACGAATGGCCGAAACAAGAACATAAACATTGTAAAGCAATTAATGGCAAGATAGAGAGTACCAATCAGAAGCCAACTCTTGTTATCTCTAATATCGGCATGAAGAAGGAAGAAAAAGAAGGGAATTGTATAGTATCTGAACTCGATCAGAGGAGCAGGAACAAGTGTTGCAGCAGTAGCCAAAAAATATGCAAGTGTCCAGATCTTCTGCTGACTTCTTTCTGTAAATGCAAAAGCCAGTAATGCATTCAGGAGAGTTAACCACGTACAAACATACAAAAACATGCCCCAAAAAAAAAAAAATAATAAAATAAATAAATGTATTTAAGTGTGGACTAACCCAGACTGCTTAAGATTGAAAACCATGAGTAAGTGTATAGTGGAACTAAAAGGTACTTTGTTGACCAATGATATCTAGTAATTTTTCGCCAAAGATAGAAGGTATAGTGTCGATTGTCAGCAAGGAGATATGGGTGTGCTATGCTGCACGAGCCAAAAGAACAAGCTTTAGAACACATAAACATTGTCATTAATTTTAAAGAGAATTCTTGACAGAACTTGCCAAGCCAAGTTTCACGTTTGTACGGATTAGAAACTAAATTGAAACACATAAGTTCCTTCAGCAAAGTAGATTAACTCATTTCTTTCCAATGAAGAACTTAGATTAACAGAAGGAAGGATATGTTTACAAGTTGTGCCCAATCTGAACCGAGACACAGGTCAACCTTGGAGTTAAGAAATGGACTTATAACACTACAAAACAAGAGAGAAACTTCAGATTTGATTGACTGACTAACCTGAAAAAATGAACAAACAGGAAGGCAGCAGTTAATGCTATGAAGCACTGGAAGAAAGTCAACAGTCTGTTTTCACGAAATGACCTAAGTAGAGCTGCAGCTTGACCTAAACTGAAGTGCACAGGACATGAAAAAAGAGTAGAAATCAAACTATAATACAGCAACTGAGCGAAATGAGGAGTAACAGAATGAGCATCTTTAGCACCTGCAAAATAGAGAGAATTTATGAGCTGAAGTCCATAATTTGTCTTAGAAAAATAGGAAATAGAATATTGACTTCATCTTCATGATTCATTCACATAAAAAAAAAAAAGGGATTAATAAGAGTACCGAGAACAATGCTCCCATTCCAGCATACAAAAGCAACAAAAGCCACAAATACCATAAAGAAGGGGCTAAAGGAAGCCAACAGCTTCCATTTCAGATGCCATGATTTCAAAATGATGACCTGAATCTCATCCAATAATCCTGCAAAAGGAAAAAAGTCATAAAGATGGGCATAGTTGGCTAGAGCCTGCACTTTGTCTATCCAAGCTCCATTAATATAGTACCCCTCCGTATTATAACATGAAAAAAAAAATATAATAATAATAGAACCGCATATTCCAACTCTCTATGAATCTATTAACTCTTATGCTTAGATCTTAGTACAATAATAAACATGTGTAGACCACTGAGTTTGAGATCTAAGCTCTTTTTCATAGCTGTGCATGCACGCAAGATTGGCGATTACTCCATATATATCCAAAAACATATGAAACAAAACAAAACCTGAAGAATAGGTTGTGGAGCTGGTGGTTGTTTGTGAAAAAGAGTTGTCAGGACTATCCATTTTAATTCTCGATCTTCGCTTTCGCAGGTTAGAGACATTTGATACACCTTCACTGTGGAATGATCGAGCAACTTTCCTTTCTGAAACTGTGGAGTCATCTACTCTTGCACTCTCGATTTGATGAATCTTAGTAAATTCAAGAACACCGACGCACACAACAAAAAGCATCCATATGATATTTGTTTGCCGAATGAGCACAGACAATAGACCAAGCTACAGATGCAAGGATGAACGAATACAAATTAGTTCGAACAATAGAAAACTAGTCAATGAACTCTTTCACTAACGCAAAGTGAGGATTATGAAAAAATTTCCAAACTTGTATCAATTGAAGCGACAATAGCACTATTTTCCCTTAGTTAATCACAGAGCTCATTAAACTGGAAATGCTTGGTGCCTAAAAGCATCAATGGCTACAATGTTTGATCAATAGCACTACTTTGCTTTCCTAATATAGCTACTGTAACTAGAAGTGGTTCTGGAATGATCGCTGACAGAAAAGACTGCCAGCTACAGTCAATATGTTGTGATTAGTTTCAGCTGGTGTGTAAGAAAATGGAATTGGAAGAGACTTTTTCTGGTAACTAAAATTGAAATAGGGTTAAAAATTGTCATATACTAACTTTTAACTACTGCTAACTTTGTGGCAAATCCCCAAAAAATCTAAAAGGTGCAATCGTTGGTTCTCCTTTTGCAACCCCTTAGGCAAATTAGGCTGCTTAAGTAATAAAATGTGATAAAGCGAAAATCTCAAAGAAAAATTTTATGGAACCAAGTAAGAACATTGAAGAAATAGCCAAAATTAAAATAAAAAATTTGTCAAAGGATATATAAGTTTCAGTTTTTTAGATGATTATGAAGAACTTGATATGAAGACTCTGCTCCAAAATATCTTTCCAAAAGCTGCCAATCAAATAATATCATTTTATAATAGAGCTGCTGCGGATATCTAGCCCATTCACTTTGGCTAAAATTATGCTAAAAAGCTGGTAAAAAAGTCAAACTTCTTTTCCAACTACAATTTCTATAAAAATTCATTTTTCACGTGTCCCTACAATCTTTCCTTACTTCTCTCCATACATTCTCACAAATAATCACTACCAGAAAAAGCTACACAAAACAGGCCACATAAATTATTTTAAAGAACTTCACGCAAAAAGGAAAATCTTCAAAGACTATTTATAGAAAGTATCATCCTTACACACTATCTACTAGAAAACAAATACGCACTCCATATCATCACTTACCAATGAACTCCAAAGGTATTTTCTCTTCAAAGCTAGAAGATACATGGCAAGAACTGAAGTTAATGATGCTACATCTGTATAATAAATAAATGTGAAGAACCAGTGAAGCGGATATAATGACAAAACCAGTGTACAGATAGTTGTTTTCTTTTCATGAAGAGATGGTCTCAAATGAGTGATAATCTCATAAACCAGAATGCTGCAAGTTACAGCTAGCAGAGCATTGGTTGTTCGCAGAAATAAAGTGGAGCAAATGCCAGAAAATGATGAAAGTTCTTGCAGAAAACGCATCCCTGGAAACAAAGAAGCAACATATGCAAGTGAAAGGAAGTACCTGCAAAGATTTTAAATTGCATACATCAACTTATTGATAAAATAAAAATCTATCTCCAGGTCAGCCTCTTTTACTTCTTTTTATCATCTATTTCCAGCTTATCACATTTATGATTCCGCATATTTCTGATGGAAATGTAAAATAATGACCACATCCGTGTAAAGATCCTACAAATCTGCTACTTCAGAGCTGTAATTCAACCAGAAAGCTAAAGTGAAGTGAATTTGAATAAAACAATATATGGTGGGACCATAATCTTTCCCATCTTGCATTCTTTAAGATGCTATTTTATCTCCTACACCTCCAACACAGCCAGCAAAAGTAAAACATGAATGTTTGTCTTCAAGGATTCCATAAAAGGATTTCTTTTTCCCTCTTAGATGGTATTCAATTAGTCATCTTGGTGGATAACAATACTGAGAACTTCCATAGCTCGAATAAGAAATGCCCAAATTTAGAAATTTCAGATAAATAAACAGAACAGGAAAATCTGATAACCCCTCAGAAACCAAACAGAAACTTAGAAATGCAACATAAACAGATAATTGACATAAGCTCAAGAAGGAAATAAAAAAGGGCAATAAAGAACTCACAGTCCAGGGGGAGTAGTGATCATTGGATCCCAACTTCTGAAATTGCCTTTGCAGTACTGTTTTGCTTGTGGGACATGGAATATCTCATCCTGCAGTTCCAACCATCGTGAATACATATCCATCTCTCTAGATTATCACATCTAAACACACTCTGTTAGTATATGGATCTTTATAAGAGATTGGGTAGGTGATCTATAGCAACTTTTAAAATGGAAAGTAATAGAGACAAAAAGCTCGAGCAAACTCAAGCAAGCAACTTGATAGGAACCCAATTAGTTAGGAAGGGGAATGTTCAGTTTCATTAGGCAGATATCTGGTAGAAAGTACGGGAAACCCTTAGGGAGAGAGATAGACCTCTCAAATGTCTAACAATTCATTGGAAAACTAAGTTGCTGAATTGATATGGAATTACAGTGAACTGATAGACATTCAAGAGGTCTATTTCTCTTCCAATCCCCAACTTCTCTAATCTCTTCCTAATGAAAATGAACCTGCCTTCTAGCATCCACTTTTTATTTACAATATACCCAAAATACTCCTTAACCTCTAATATGGTACCAACATATTTCTATTTCAAAATTTGTATTGTCAACAGGGTGACTGCTTAGCAGTGCAAAGGAGACATCTCACATACATTAAAGATGAAATAAAGAAAGAATCTTTCAGTTAAAATTGAGTGAACAGAAAGAAGTTACAATACCATGTAAGGTTCAGGTACAATGTGATTGACGAGGAAAGAGATAGGTATAACCCACAAGATCACAATTCCTGCAACTGCTATTCTACCCATGTTGTGCACATTCACTGTACGTGTAACATGAATTGAAACTTGTTCAATTTCAACGGTTTTTCGAGGGATCAATTCTGAATCACCTGCAATCTCTTCTTCTCCAATTCAGAGGAAGGCAATTTTTAGAAAAATGGGCCCTATAGACTGGTCAGTTGTCAATATATAGTACTAATAGTTACCGCAAAACTAAGTATAAAGAGAAAAATACAACATAATATATCAAACACTGAAATTGACATGAAGCAAAAAGAAAAAACATGTTACAAAAGATTACTATACCAATCAAGCATTCGTATTCACATTGTCCTCATCATTCACAATATATAATGTGCGCCTGTGCAAGTGATCATACTTTCAGATTTTGGAATGCATAATCAATTAATCTACAAAAACTAAAATAAGCAACCAAATTATGGAAAAGAAGAAATAAATCCGATCAACTGAAGTGGAAAAAAACCTAAAAGCAAAGAGACTTTCAGAAAATATGGTTCAACAAACAAAAACCATTACCCAAGTCCCAAAACCCTGTAATTGTAAACAGTTGCGTAGTTTTCAGAAACTGAAATTTTAAATGGTGAGAAACACAATCCCCTTTTTGTCATTTTCAGAATCATTCTATAAACCCCTAGTTCTAGTTAGAGTCTCAAATTGCAGAGAAATCCGTAACGTTGAGCTTGAGTAAGTATTAAGAAAAACCCAATATTCTTCGGAATTCTCTTCATGTATTAATAATGTTTTAATAATGGCATCTCAGCCTTTTCTGTTTTCTGAAATTAACATCTACAAAACTTCATTCAACAATTTGATGTTTCAGAACCGACTTGCTGATAAATATCTAAAAGTAGCTCCTCCTATTCATTGATTGCTAGCTTGCTTTGCAGCGCTCTCTGTGTCTAGGCAATATTATCGTATGCCATTGATTCAGGAAAATAGCGTGCTACACAAGGCAAAAGGACGGTAAATCACTGAAACTAACCTCATTGACGCCGGTTGCAGACACCTAACACAGTTTCCCGCTTCCTCCAAGGCCGACGGTTCCCATGCTGAGCCCAAATGAAGAAATTATATGGGCCAGGTAGAATTTGGGAAAATTTCGAGTCACTGAGAGTCGAGAGACTGAGAGATTCAGAAAGAGTAGACAGTGGCGGTGGAATCAGTTATGAAGGAACTCCATGGTTGATGGTTGTCCGATGACTGTCGGTTATGATCTCAACTCTCAACGAGAGAGTCCGAACTTGAGTGATTGGGAGAAAACCGGACGGGGAGGAGGATTAATGAAAACTGGGCTCGAAGAAATGGGTAAAGGCAAAATGGGCCTTCAAATTTTTTGCCTTCCAGACTCATAAAAATGGACCCCTTGGCGACAACAGCGGCGGCGGCGACTACGATGACGATGACGATGACGATGACGATGATGATGATAATGATGATGAAACATGAAAATGTAATGTAGAAAAGTGATACTTATTATAAATAAATGTGATACAATTTCATTATGTGATAAAAAAATAAATCCATGTAATAATTATCTAAAATGTTGAAGTTAAATATATATACCTGTGTGTTGTACAATTAGACAAAAAAATATTAACATATGTGTAAGGAATCAAAGTTACATTTTTAAATTTAAGGTTAATTACATCTAATCTAACGTTTCTAATTTTTCAACTTTTTATAAATTACATCTATAATTTTTAATTCTACTCATATGAGTTTCCAACCTTTCAAAAGTATTACACTTATGTCTCTGTGACATATTCCGTTTATTTTTACTATTAAAGTTGAGGGTATTATAATAAAATAAAAAAATAAATATTTTAATGTTAAAAAAAAAGAATTTTGACTGCCGATTTAGCTGTCTTTTGACAGTGTTGCCATTTCCGATAGCACAAGGGGAGACTCTCCCTGAAATGGCAGCCAAAGCTGCCAAAAGATAGCAAAAAGGGCTGCCGGAAATGGTTGGCAGCCAAAAGGGGGTGTCCCCCTTCTTTTTTTTAAACATTAAAATATTTTTTTATTTTACTATAATACCCTCAACTTTAACTGTAGGAATAGATGGAATCTGTCACAAGGACGTTCACAAGGACGTTAAGTATAATACTTTTGAAAGGTTAGAGACCCACATGACTAAAATCAAAGGTTGGAGAAAAAATCTCCGAAAAGTTAAAAGGTTGGGGACGTTAGGTGTAATTAACCCTTAAATTTAAGGATAATGTTTATCTTTCTTATTGAGTTACATGTTTGGTGACTTGATGGGAGTGTATGTATCTTTTTGCCCATACATTTTAATTAAATATGAGAGTGTTTTTGTCAATATAATAAATAATTATTTAATGACAAATAATCAAGTAAGTGATTTAACAAGAGAATGTAGCATAACCCTAAATTTAACTCATCGAGTGGGGTAATTTACATTTTAATCAGTTGACGTGGAATTCGTTTTCACTCCCAACCCTCAACTGTATAACGCGTTAGAGGGCAAGTCGATCAATTAATTAGTTAAATAATTTGGGTCCTTTTCTCAGCTCTTTGACTAGAGATTTCGTGCGAAATTGGTATATCCACTTCCGCCGATCTATCTTTTCATACGCAAGTAAACTATATATAATAATCCTTAGCTTATAATTAGGATATAGTAATAATTATTAGTGTAACCCCCAAGGGCTTGCAAAATCAACAGCAACCTTTCATCCGCAATTGCGAATCCTATGTTACTAACACTATGTATAACCGGACGCAATCCACTTCTATCTGATGTTGGGGTTCCGCGGTCTTTTTATTGGTTGCAAGGCATCGAATACATTTTATATAGTACTTTTAGAATCAAGTTTTCTCAAACGATTGAGATTTTACTTAAAAGTTCCTATTCCAGCATCCATACAATCACAATTGAGGATCTTATTTACCATTCAGATCGGAAGAGCGTCGTGTAGGATTTCTAACTCGACTCAACCTGCGATGAGGTAATTCCAAGTTGAATCTTGATTTTTAACAAACCAAATTGATTTGCAATGGACGATATAAATATTCCTCACCAGTTTATAAGATCAATTATGTTAAGGTAATTTCAAGATGTGTCATAAGTCATAACGGCACTACATGTCCTCTGTAGGTGAATGAATGCAAATCATGTGGTGTGTATGCATGGCCCCCACATGAGAGCACCTCCCGGGCTTGCTTGAAATTTTTTGTTGATAAGATTAGGCAAGTTGGTCTAAATATAATTAGTAGATATAGCGGTATAGGTACCTTTCTAGAAAGCAAACGATATTATTTTTCTTGAATTGATAATTACATATTTCGAAAAGAATAATGATGTAATATATATTATTACTACTCATGTTAAAATGTTACATTACATAATGTGGCAATACATAATTGGTTTCGTTTTTTTTTTTTTTTTTTTTTTTTTTTTTTGCAACCCATACATTTGGTTCAATTAATCATATATAATGTAATAATACCTAATATTACTATAAATTATTATTATTCTAAAAGAAATTGTAACGAAATGAAAATCTATTTCTTGTTTTGTTAATATATATTATAAATAATAATTAATGGTTACCATCAGTAGTACTAATTTTAATTAAATGAATCCGTAAAACAGCAGGATGCTGCCGTTGGGAAGGCAGCGGCTAAAAATGGTTCCACATGGTGTGTTTTGTATTTTTACTCAAATTTGTATTAGCATTTGCTAGCAACAACCGACCAATTTGTTTATCCAAGCTACATATCTTGACATTTGGACATACACTTTGCAATCTAGACATTATATATAAGCATTATACGTATCGCTAGTTATACATATGAATGGATATACAATATCAATTTATAATTTGCAAACTTAATGTCTGTGTAGAGATTCAAAAATTGGTGTCATGCATCCAGTCCATATACTATTAGCGGTGAAGCTTTCTTTTACTTGTAAGATTATTTTAACCTTTATATAAGAATATTTGGAAACATTGAATTTGTAGATAAGAATAAATAACCCTTTTGGATTTTTGTTTAGAAGGGAAATAATTGTACATAAATGAGGTGTAATATTAGAAAATGAGGTTCTTTTCATATCTACTTTTATTTGTCGAGACTAATATTCTTAACGAAACACTCGAAAGCTTATTTTTCACTTATAGTCGTCACTCTTTATAGTGTCTTTTTTTTTTTTGGAAGGATTACAAAAACGCAATTACATGAAAATATGTGAAAACCAAGATGATAATGAGGTTGCTCATCAATCAAAACATACCATTTGAGAAAATTTTGTTTGGGTGAATATTGGGATATATATAATAGCAGCTTTCAATTTCTTTGTTCTCATGTGGGTGATTTTACTCGTCTTTTGTTATTCTAACAGAATAAATGATTTTTGTCTTCTAATTAGCTAACACATAATTGTAGATAAACCCCCCCCTCCTTTCTTTAACACAAGATCGCTCTCACCTTTTTAATTTGGACGATTAAAAGAACGTGGTTACAGGATTTTCACTCTTATTACCAAAGGATAAAAGTAGACAATTATTGAATCAAAACGAGAAAGGACTTGTTCGAACACGTAGCTTTGTTCATTTTGTGAGTGACACTTGAGCTCCTCTTTTTAACCAGTGAAACTATTCGACTGGATGTCTGACTACAAAGTATCCCAACCCTACATGATCATCATGATCATCATCATCATCATCATCATCATCAGAAGAAGAAGATTCAGTCAGAACATTTCTTAAATTTAATTTGCATTCGAAAATAAAAGCAAAATCGAAATATATATTGGTTTCAACTCGTCGTAAAATAAAATGGGCTTCCCGACCATCCGGAGGTGTTATTATGTTAACATCGGAGGTGACCCTCATGTAGTAAAACAACCACGTGCATAGGTTGTTGTATCATATACAGTTATAGAAAACAATCTTTTCAAGTGTTAGATTGTATTTTATGTAAGTAATGAAACATACCCATATGGATATGCGGATTGTATGTGTCCGCGTGTGAGACAAAGAGATGTTGGCCAAGCATCCTATGTACTCTCCTTCCCTCTCCAATCTTTATCCTTTTAGAAATTCATATATTATTTGTCATCTTTCCATTTCTATTTAAGTTTACTTATCATTTAATGCTACTTAAAGTCATGATAAATATTTAATAGCACTGGTAAACAGTATATGATTTGAGTCGGGTATTTTAAATCAGTTATTTAATATTATCTTTGTCTTTTTAAGTATTACATGGGATTTAATTAAGGGAGGAGAATTGAACACTTGATTATGGGGACAAAAAACCCACTTAAATGCCATCAAGGTACATAGATTTTGGAGTTATTTTTGCCATTTGAAAGTGTGAATAAAAACCCCAAAAAAAATATATAAATAAATAAATAAAAAGTTTTGACTCTGAAAAATCACTAAGCAAAATGCATGTAGGCTATCTCTAACAAATTTCTCCTCTTTCTTGGACTTTTCAAGCCCTTTTTCTCTCAAAAAGTTCTATAATTTTCTTCATGTTCTTGGAAGTCCCTCAGTGTTACTTGTACCCGATGTCAAACAAAGAATTTAGCCCCTTCAGAGAAGAAGAAGAAGAAGAAGAGATCAAACCCAAGAACTCGTCTCAACTCGAGCTGGAAAATCGAGATTCTTGTCAAGAAGTTGAAGAAGAGAAACAAGAATCTGATGCAGAAAAGGTAGAAGAAGAAAAGGAAGAACTGATCAAGGCTTCTTCATCAAGAGAATCAGAGAAGCCATGTTTGGAGCAATTCCAAGAAGTACCCGACGAAGGATTCGAAACTCCAACATCTTCGGATCACAAAATTCCGGTGATCGGACAGTGCCCACCTGCTCCCAAGAAAACCAGGCCACAACCCTCGAGCTCAAGAAAAAGAAGAGCATCCCCAGTACCAATTAGCAGTTTTTCGTCCGAGGTTGAATCCATGTTTCCTTCAATTTTACATGATCACGATGCGGAAATGAAGATGAAGAAAGCTCGAAAAGATAAAAAAGATTAACAGTTTATCCCTCGTTTGACAAGGTAGACTGTAATCATGTCATTTTTTTTGTCCACTGCATCATCGAGTTCTGTTGACGTCAATATTGGATTCGCAATACATAGGATTTTGTTGTAAATTAGTATTATTGCAATTTGGTTTTATTAATTTTTAGTATATCTCGTTCTCGACATGCATCTTGTCAATGTTAGAAGATGCAAGTTGCAATATTCAACCAACATAGGATGCTCATCTCAAGGGTTAATAATATCACCTATATTGAGAAAGATGAGGAAACTAAATTTTCGAATCCAATTTCCCCAATTGAGCATAACATAATAAGGAAGGAGTTGAAAATTCTTCACTTTTGGGTTAAAATGTCAAACTTGGAATATGTATATTGGTGGGAATCATTAGCCTATGGTTTCAAACTAGGAATCCTATGGAGAATTCATTTTTGTAAGAAGTCATGTTATTGTTATATACTACCTCCGTCCCATCAAATTGACCCACTTTCTATTTTTATTTGTCCCACATTATATTTCACTTATGTAAACGACGTTGAACAATTAATTTTTTTCAAATATACCCTTAATTAGTCCAACTACTAATAAATTTGTAGTGCATTAAATTGAATTAGTCTTGAATAAGGGAATATTAAGGAATTAAATGTAAATTTTGTATTTAACTACATTAATTCACATTTCTTAATCTATGAAATTAGTTGATATGAACCTATTTTTATGAGATGAATGCAGTATATGTTTAATTAATTACTTTATTTAGCTTGTAGGTGTCTATTAAATAGCTAAACTTTTATGCTTAGCAATTTTCCAAAAGCCTGCACACATCGTGCTCTTTGCGGGTACTTCTCTAGCTAGTCTTGATATAAGATTTCCTATGTGGCGTGTTTCAATACAAGCCATATAGCCCTATATATATGTGTGGCATCATGTGGTACCATACATATGATGTTAGCTTATTTTTAGGTCTTCACACCTATTTTTGTAACTATGGATGCATTAACTACTGTGTTTAGATTCAAAGTGTAATTTTGATACTTTACCTCTTCGACTTTAACTAAGGAAATATAAGTTATTGAAGTGTCTTAGCGATGATGTCAAACAACAATTGTCTGCTTTAAGGACCACGTACGCTCTTGTAGATGGTCCTCTCACGATTTTATAAATTTCCTAAGAGAATCGTCTCGTAATAATCGATTCCTAAACCTTGACTTCATGAAGTTATGGTTTTAATGTTGGGGGGGGGGGGAAGTGCTAAAGAATCTCACGTTGGTTAGATATAGGAAAATATATGAGTTTATGAGAAATTAGGCTACTCCACATTACAAGTTGATCTTTTGATATAGAACCCCAATTCCTTACATTTAAATGTACCCAAGCGATAGGGGATCACCTGCAATTAAAGCGTGGTCGCCAAGCAGACAAAATCGCCATATTGACATTATTGTCAAGACACATAAACTCAAGTGCGTAACAAATGTGTTAATTTCACAAATGGTCCCCAATCTTTACACTTTTTATCATTTGGGTCCCCGTTCTTTTTTTTAAAGTGGCGTAGATCTCCAACCTTAAAAATTGTACTCATAATGGCCTTTATGACGTTTATACTCTTACTTTTTAAATTAAAAAAATCTAAAAATAGTAAAAATAATAAAAATAAAAAGGATAATAAAAATAAAAAGGAAAATAAATTTTCCTAATCTACCTTGCTAACTACCTGTTTCATTCACATCCCTAACATGACCTGGAAACCCTAATTTTTTCATGTCACTTCTAACAACAACAGAGGAACAAGCAACAAAGTTGTAGGTCTCCTCTTTTACTACTGAAAATAATTATCAGAATTTGTCATTTACATTGAGTTAGAATGTGGGTAGATAACATGTAGGTATGGTAGAAACAAATTATTTTCTTTTTTATTTATAATTATTTTTTATTTTTTATTTTAAATAAATAATAATAATAATAATAGAATAATAATTTATTTCCACCCAACTTATCTAGTTACCTATTCGCATTCCAACTTAGCATAAATGACAAATTTCGGTAGTCATTACCATTTGCAAATGAAGAGACCCGCAACTTTGCTACTTGTTCATCTCACTAATGTCAGGAAAAAAAAATAAGAGTTCCCAAAAAAGAAAAATAGTGCATGTATTTGTCACTTTCAGTCATGTTAGAGATATTGATAGAAAACGATAGTTAGCTAGATTTTCTATTTATTTTTTTTATTTTTACTATTTTTTAGAACTTTTTGTTTTTATTTAATATATAAGTAAGGTAAAAATGTAGGACTTTATGAGTGAATTTATGAAATGTTTGGGACCTACATGCATTCATAAAAAAAAAAAAAAAGATCGAAAACCCAACTAATAGAAAGTGTAAAAATTGAGAACCAACCGTTTGTAATTATATCAAGTTATAACATTTGCACTATTTTTAGTGCAAATAGTGCAAATAACATTTGCACCATTTTAGTGGAAAAGTTGTACCAAAATATTGGTGAGATGAATTGAAGATGCTCTAACATGTCAAAAATTGCTCTGAAATGATGATTTAATTTGGATAGATAAGTTGATTTATGAGTTAAATTAACTGTTCAAACTAATAATAAGAAAATATAAAAATATGGTTGATTTGGTGTAATTAGTAATCGATTGGAGATGAGTTGAAAGAACAATATAAGATTTGCATCAAATGGTGAGATGGGTTGAAGATGCTTTAACAAGCCAAAAATTGCTGTAACATAGTGATTTAATTTGGACAGAACCAAGAGATGCAATGGACAAGATTTTTATTTATATTT
>CAVNYN010165344.1:485-33311 GCA_963692815.1 Nyctanthes arbor-tristis
GGGTCGGGTCAGAGAGTCTTGGGAAGAAAAATAGTAGCTTAGCGTCTTGGGATTTCTTATGTTGTTTGCTGGTTGGGCAAAGGGTAGAAATTGGTAGATGCGGTAAAGCTTGTTATATTTTTCTTGTTGTACTTAGGGGATGAGTTTTGGCGAGTGAAAATTCTGTATGGTTGTAGCGACTTTAATTATACAGTGAAAAGCTTTGACAGTTCGTTAAATTCGTCTTCGTCTTTTATTTTTCTTATCTCAATTAAATTCCTTGAATAACGGTCCTGCGGGCGTAATCGGGGAATTTACATTAATTCCCAACAGAGATTACTAAGCCTATTACAAGATGTTTGCAAAAACAAAGGCACAAATAATCTCCCAAGTGGTGAAAACAACTCAAGAACTTTGCTCCAACTCTCTCTCTTTGATGTAGTAGTTTGAGCTCAGATTTAGGACCCCAAAATATGCACCGTAATTATGACACTGTCTCCTTGGGGAATGACAACTGGAGGCATGCCGGAGTTGTACGATTTTCGCCGAAAAGGCCACCCAACTCACTGCCTATGTTCCTCTCTTTGAACTAGCCAAAATCCAAGACAAACAAAGCCAATCCAATGTCTTAAGAATGGGTAGTCTCCAATGGTAACATAAAATTCGGCCAAAGAGTTAAATGGACCAAGGGATTTAAGTTAGCCACCACTCACAAATCTTCACCTTGGATCATTTCAATCGATTGCCAGATTCTCCGATTACAAGTGCTATCCAAAAGGAATAAGTGTAGTCCTAATAAATCATCATCGCTCTCTCCAACTAAGTACCTGCAAAACAATTAACCATTATCAATTCCAAGAATTGATAACCACTTGGTATACTTACCAACTACAAGTACTTTTTCCCCTACACTTGCATAATTATCATCAGTTGTATTGTTGAAGAATTTAACAATCGGTTGCAACTGTAATTCACATGTGATATAATTATCACACAAACAGAAGAAGTAAGAAGTAGTAGATTTCTTTTGATCTTTATCACATGAGAAGGCAGAATCTACATAACCCATAAGCTCATCCATATCACTTCTCTTTCTGAACATTAACCCCCACTTAACCGTCCCACCTAGGTATCTTAAAAGCCAAACTTACCAAAAATGGCCATGAACATACCTAGAAGATAATCACATAAGCAAGAACATGTATAGTAGTTATCATTGAGTACATCAAATAAACAATGGCATTAGCATAAGGAATCTTACTTATTACCTGTTTTTCTTCATCAACTTTGGGATATTCTGCAGAGGATAAAGTTATGTGTGCACCCACTGGTATATTAACAAATTCAGAAAATAGCATATCATCCAAATACAATAACAGATAAATATCACAACCAATTTTACAGTTATTGTAATACAGACATGCATCAACTTCATTAATGTTGAGCATACAAGCATCAAATCTCTTATATCATTGCCTAGGACTCTGCTTAAAACTATACAAGGACTTTCTAAGCAGGCACACAACTTTGGACATCTCCTTCACCTCAAACTCTTGAGACCAGGACAAATAAATGACTTCATATATGAAGAAAAACAACCCTCGCATCTAGTTGCTCCAACTCCTAATTGAGCTCAACAAGCAAGGCTAAGACCAACCAAATAGTCTTACACTTAACCACTGGGGAGAACACTTCACCATAGTCAATCTCATCTCCCTCAGTAAATTTCTTAGCTACCAATCTAGCTTTGTATCTCACGGGTTCATTATGTTCAACTTCTTCTTTCAACTTGTAGATCCACTTGCACTGGACTACATTCTGATTTCTTGGTTTCCCAATCAACTTCCAAGTCTTCTTTTTGTTCAGAGATTGGAATTTCTGCGTCAAAGTCTACTTCTATTTTTCAGAGTCTTTACAGTTGACAGCCTCTTCAAATGATATAGGCTCAACAGATTCAATGGCTTCACCTGAAACTGAGAAAAAGTTACTTGGCTTCACTTGTCTCATTTTCCTGTCCCACACTAATTGATAATCCATTAAATTTGTGCTTGCAGATGTTTCTTCATCAAGGACAATAGTTGTAAGGATTTCTGATTCAAGCTCAAGTTCCGCTTGTTCCTCAGCTGCTTCATGATATATTCAACTTAAGGTTGGGTTTCCCTACCCACTGAATTAATGTCTAATTGCTTCACCTCAAATTCAATCTTCTTTTCAGAAGAAGATTCCTCTTTCTCAGTCTGTTTCTTTGGGATCTTAAGGTACGACATCTCACGTTCATTGAACACTACATCTCTGCTATAAATAAGCTTAATGCCTCTTTCACCTAGAACCCACAATTTGTAACCTTTTATTCCCGCTGGATAGCCCAACATGGCATACTTAATAGCCTTAGAGTCCAACTTACCCTCAACCTAGTATGCAAACGTTGCAGAACCGAACACTCTAAGATGTGACAAATCCAGAGGCTTACTAGTCTACAATTCTATTAGTACGAAAAATCTTATGTTGGCACTCCTAATTTTTGTTTAAGTGTCAAATATTTTTTTAAATATTAATTTCATATTTGCATGATTTTTTTCACGTATAATATTCTTTTAGTATGTAAATTTTGGATGTCTTTGGCCGAAAGACTTAGATTGGGGCATGTGTACCAAGTCTTAAAGCACAAAAATTTTAATTCATGCAATTTATTAGGTTCATAGTTTGAGTTAAATTGTTATTATCTTGTATAACTAGGGCTCTTTCTGTGCATGTAAAATTTCATTAGAATTAGGAAAGTATGTGTTTATGGTAATATAGAATTCTAACTTTCCTTAATTCTTTTCCTACTACATGTATATGGTAAGTATGATTCTTGTCTTGTACAAGAAGTTGAATTCTTACCTATATATGTATGTTCTTCTTGTAGGTCGATACACACAGATATACGAGCAAAGCCTTTCACGATTTTATTCCTTTGAAGCTCGACCGCAAGGAGAAGAGGCAAAACACTGCCTTAAACCGCAACATTGTTCTTGTACATTGTTCTGCACAATTTCATATTGTGTTTGTGTTTGACAACCCTTCATAGTGCGCGATAGGCGACCGCATATGTGCGAGGGACATATCCTCAGGAGGTTCAAGTAGTTTAGGAGGTCAAGTCATCCCAAGATAAGTTCGAGAGATCTCTAGGAACTTGATAGATGTTCCGTGAGGCGCAGGGAGAAAGAAAGAGCAACGGGAGTTGTCTCATGTCAAAAGGCGTAAAGAGGGAGTCTTTTATAAGTTTACCTTTTGATTATTTAGTGTCTATTTGTGATAGCACATTTTATTCTTTCTCTGTACTAAACTCACCTCATCATTAGTAGATTTGTTTGTCATGGGGCAAGGGTGCCCGTAGTTTTTCCCAGTTGGATTTCTGCGTCATCATTCTGGTGTTTTTATTTTATGCATTCATACCCGAGCTAGACACATATAGGTCGCATTACACTTCGTACCAGTAAAACATATCTAGGCAGGATACATTCTGACTAGAGTCTAGATAACCACCGTATTTACGATGGGTATCAGAGCTGATTCACTTAAATAGTAGTGAGATCCAGTTACCTAGAATGGATAGAATTTTGGCAGTTCATCTTCTCTTCCTCATATACTTAATGGCTCAAATTATGCATTTTGGAAGATTAGGATTCAGATATATATTCAAGCTATTAATGTAAACGTATGGCATTCCATTCTTACTGCTTATATTGCACATACTGTTACTATCAATGGGCAGATTACTGAAAACCTATGATAGAATACACTAAAGTAGAACTGAGTGCAAGTAATTGGAATTCTAAAGCTTTGAATGTTATTTTCTCTTTTATTGATCAATCTCAGTTTAGACTCATCTCTTCTTGTAGGGCAGCTAAAGAAGCTTGGGATAAACTTCAAATAGCTAATGAAGGAACAACTGCTGTCAAGTCATCAAAACTACAAATGCTCACTCTTGAGTTTGAACAAATAATGATGAAGGATAGTGAAGAATTCACAAATTTCTATGCTAGGTTGAGTGACATCACCAATCAAGCATATACTCTAGCCAAAAAGTACTCTGAAAAGAAAATTGTTAAGAAAATCCTTAGATCTTTGCCAGAGAGATTCCATGCAAAAGTCGCAGCCATAGAAGAATGCAAGAATCTCGAAAAGATGAAAGTAAAAGAGCTTGTTGGATCCTTGATGACGTATAAACTGAACTTGTCAAAAAGGAAAAAGGACAAAAAGCCTAGAATATCTTTCAAAAGAAAGGTGGAATATTCTGAATCAGAGGAAGATTCTGAATCTGAAGATGAATCTTAAGATGATGAGGATACATCTGGCTCTGACGTATCTGAAAATCAAGTAAAGGGTTTAACTGCTTACGTTCGCACAAGAAATAACTATGGGAAATGTTCTACTGCAGGATCTGTCCAGCTAGTAGACAAAATTGATATATTCTACCCAGATAATAGCAAGCAGGACACATCTGAATTTCAGCTGGATGAAAGATTTAAACTATATGAGGATGATAAAGACATATCTGAATCTGAAACTGATAGAACTGTTTATTCAACATATTATCCAAATACATCCTGCTCAACTCAGTCAGACTCTCAAAACCTGGAATCTGAAGAGCATACTAATGGTTGTACAAAGTGTACTGCTATGAGTAAAAAATTGGCAGCTGAACAAGAGAAACTTGCAACTCTTGAAGCTATTGCCTTGACTCTGAGAGATGAGAAAGATGGAAGTAAACAAACATACTAATGGTATCGTCAGTCCTTTTTTAACCACTAGAGATCCGTTTGAAACCTTAACAATACCACAGTAAGATCTAAATTTATAGCTTTGATCCTATAGAACACTCATGGAAATGGGATTTCTAGCCATCCCGGGAACATGCCTGACACCCAATAGAGGTCTGACAATACCATCATGCATCCTAATGGTAATATCTCATGTCCCATCCACAGTATGTGACGTGTCATCTTCCAAATGAGATTTCCCAGGATCAACTTTTCTGTAGTTATAGAACCAAGATCTATAGGGACATATATGAGTCGTGGCACCTATATATAGGATCCACTCCTTGAGAAAGTCAATACAACATACATTTGTAGCTTGCAGGCTCTCCTGGTCACTAGCAGTACCAGAATCAATAACTGTATTGATATCAAAGTCACGAAATGAATAAGCAACAGCAACTAAACACTGATCATGACCCTGTTGTCTTTCTGCTTCCCTTTGAGATCTGGACAGTATCTCTTAAAATGCCCCACTGAATCACAGTAATAGCACTTCTTACCACTCTTATCCCAAGACTTAGACATACCATTTGACTTCCCTCTACTCTTCTTGCAACTAGAGCTAGAGTTACCCTCTCTGGACTCATACTTCACCCAAGCACCACTACACAAGCTCTTCTCTCTCATGCCCATTGACTCTTTCTTCACCTCCAACTCTTTAGACTTAAAGGCATCTATCACGCTAGCCTGAGTCAACTTATCCCTACCATACTTGATGGCATTCCTAATATCACAATATGAATCAGGAAGAGAGCTCAAAAGAATGACAGCCAAGTCTTCATCATCAAATTTCTTTTCATTGTGGGTCAAACTCTTGACAATCTTGCTAAAATCAGCGAGATTGGAGTCAATCTCTTTTCTTTATTTTAAAACCAAAAAATTTTTCAAGCAAGAAAATCTTGTTTGGCAACGTTTTTCTAAAAAACATTTTGTCAAGAACTTCCCACAATTCCTTAAGAGTCTTATGTTCATCAACTTGTCTCATAATATCACCAGATAAATACATAATGATAGAACTGTGTAATTTTAATCATATCAGCAATTTCATCATGTTTAGCTTTTAATGCATCGGGGTATGTGCTTGGGTCGTCAAGTGCTTTAGCAACTCTTTGTTGAATTAAAATGGCTTTCATATTTTACTTCTAAACTGAGTAATCTCCCTTTCTATCAAATGGTGACAATTCCAATTCCAACTCTATGACGGGTGACTTAAAGGGAGATACAGGTCCAACAAAAGTCACCCATACACAACTGCAACCTAAGCCAATCTAATATCTAAATCACATTTCAATATAATACAAATCACAACACATTTATGCACATGTCAATATTCACCAATACCAATTTGTTCCGTATTAAAGACAAGTAATACATCAATGCGCCAATCCAAGACCATTCAAGAAATTCAATCATGCAATCAAGTCACAATTTCATGAAAAATAAAAGAGCACAAATTCACATATCCATATCAGCTAAACTATCACCTATAATTCAAGCATCAAAGGTAATGAATAATCTAAAAATACTCCTAAAGTGAGAGTTTAGTGTGATATTACCCAAAACCGTTGAACAACGATCTTTTGTGGTCTTCGGTACTCAAAAATTAACTGGATTCCAGAGAATAATTGTTTTGAAACGGTGCATCACCAGCCACGCCGGGAAATTTTGTCAGAAACCACCTTCACCTCACCATCGGAGCTCCACAGCCTCACTGGATGGTCCAAAAATTATACCACCACCACCACCACCGAAAGGTCCTTCTTGAAGTGAGGAACAAACTGCCTACTGACGTCGTCGCCAAAAAATCTGCCACGCGCCTCCATATGTGCCATGCCGAAGCTGCATGTGAACCCCATGCTCAGTTGCCGAAAGTCCACTGGAAAAACGTGCTCCACCTGTGGATGCGCCTTGCAGCAGTGAGTTTGGGCCTGGTCTCTGTTTCTCTAACAGACATCTGGTTTGGCCAGAATCAAGGTTCAAAGTCGCAATTTTTTGAATTTTTTCAAAACTACTGAATGTTCCTTCACAATTTCCAGGTATAATTTCAAGTTTTTTCCACCACTTTGATCCTCCTACCAAAGCTCTGATACCATTTGTTGAGATTAATAAGCTTATTACAAGATATTTACGGGAACAAAGGCACAAATAATCTCCCAAGTGGTAAAAATAACTCAAGAACTTTGCTCTAACTCTCCCTCTTTGATGTAGTAGTTTGAGCTCAGACTTAAGACCCCATAATGTGTACCGGAATCATAGTACCGTCTCCTTGGGGAATGGCAACCGGAGGCATGCTGGGGTTGGACAATTTTTGCTAAAAAAACCACCCAACTCATTGCCTCTCTCCCTCTCTTTGAACTAGCCAAAACCCAAGACAAACAAAGCCAATCTAATGTCTTAGGAATGGGTAGTCCCCAACAGTAACATACAATTGGGCCAAAAAGTTAAATGGGCCAAGGGATTTAAGTAAGCCACCTATCACGGGCTGGTTTACGGCTCTTATACGTTGTCCAGCACCCTTGAGGCCTTAGCGTTCTGTCTCGTACAGAAACGGCGCTAAGTCAGCCTGCACCCAACGTCCCACACGTCCCCCTAACCGCTCAAGGTTAAAGGCCGCAAATGTGTAGCGAATATGGTTGAGAAAAGGAATATGTAAAGTATAAATGAACTAGGAGAACATTAGAACTTTTTATTGACACTACAATAACACACCGTTTATAAAAACGACACTCCACCTCGGACGAGTGTTTTACTCCTTCTTGTATCTCGCTAACTATCCTATCCTCACTTATACAACTCCACACTAGGAGCCTCTCTCCACATATTTTCTCTACCACACTCTCCTCTCTCCTCTACTCTTTTACAATGGGGTTCACCCCTATTTACAGACAAGAACACAAAACGTCATGGGCCGGGCCTGGATACGTTTGTGGCATGGCAACCCACCTGCCAACCGTCTCCTAGCACATTCTAGCCTGTCGGCAGCCTCCGGCCAGCATATTTCGACCTAGCTATGCGTCCCATGGCACAGCCGTCGTTCCAGCAACTTGCAGCCGTCATTCTGGGCCTTTCCAGCTGTCGTTCCAACTCTCGGCCAGCCGTCATTCTGGACTGTTCTAGCTACACGGCCGCCCTCTCGGCCCATTTGCGCCCCAGCTGTACAGTTGTCGTCTGCCCACTTGCATGGCCAGCTGTGCAACCGTCGTCTCCAGCCGTCGTTGTTGACTGCTCGTCTCCATGGCTGAAAACCTTCAGAATTCGGCCCCAATACGGCCAGCCAAGCGCTACCGTCCTTGGGGCCGTTGCTCACGGCCTCGCCACACGTCCCCTGCCATGTGGTGCCGGTCCTTCCGATCTCCTCGGCCTAGCACCCGTGCCTTCCTCGATGCCATCCTGTACTTCTTGTGCTCCTTGGCCTCGCCCCTGTGCTGCCGTCTTTGTGGCCGACCCTCTCGGGCATGCACACATGTCCTCTGCTGTGCGCGCCGTTCATGCCGGTTCCTCATTTGGCCATGCCTGCGTGCATCCCTCGCTGCCGTCTCGTGCACCCCTCGTGCATCTTGGTCTCGCCCGCGGGTAGCCTCAACCGACGTGCCACATGCGGGGCTTGACACACCATTCACATGAACTTTACATAAAATTCTATCCACTGATGAGACATTACGGAAAAATTTTGAGACCATTTTGGGTTTTCATGGTTTCAACTATCTTGGACATTCATGTGGCTAATAAGTAATCACTTTTTGGATGCAAGCATCTCGTTTCATGTGAAAAAGCAATTGGAAGTCTTGCAACTAGTAATACTAAATAATATTTGAACATTATTCACCCTTTATTCTTCTCTTATCTTCTCAACAACAAGATTGATGCTGACAACTTGCAAGATCTGATTAATGGGTTTTATATGATTATTTGGAATTCATCCATACGTTGTCCCCATTTCTGAAAAAGTGTTTTTTGTCATTTAGTTTCTTGTTTCCACCCCCCACCATCTTTACGCATTTATATATTCAATTAGTTGAACTTTGGTATGGACTTGCCCAATCAAAATTAATGCACACATTTATCATCTCAAACCTTTTTAAACTAGAGAACCTTTGAAGTTATCAACAAAAAGCAATACATATAAAAGAATTATTGAGAATTATAAGTCTCAAATCCACTTATCCAAACTGATGAGTCTTTTTGTAAATTTTACTCTCTTATGAGAAAATAATATTTATAAATATTTTTAAAGGTGAGAAACAAAATGTTTACATCACTAAACAAATCAGCTCAATTCATTGGTTAGTTAAACTTGAAGATAAAATAAAATTTAGAAGTACAAGCCACTTGTAGCTCAACTTGCCAGCAAATGCAGTAGAGTAAGAGTTATTGTAGCAAACAGCGAAGTTGGTGATTTTTTCATTCCTAAACTTGAGAAATTATTATTCATAAGGACTTTGAGAAGTAAAGACACATTTTGCACCTTAAAATAATAATAATAATAATAATAATAATAATAATAATAATAATAATAATAATAATAATAATAATAATAATGGTGAAAGCAAACGGGCTATGGCCGCCCATGACTGCCTTAACTCTCCCAAATCATGAAAACAGAACATCATATCTAAAGCTACCAGCCTGTTTGCTTTTGAACCCCCACCCCCACACCCCCCGCCCAAAAAAAAAAAAAAACCCACAATCTTCCCCCACCGCATCCCAATATACATACATAGATACTGTATAATGTAGCCCAAGTTTATCCAATTCAAAGTGGAGTAGTGCTTGGATCAATAAATGAGCAGATAACTCCCACACACCCATACCTCCATTTCCAGCCCACCCCAATTGTGACCGTGAAAGCTTTTCCAATATTTATATATATATATATATATAAACAGTGTGTTGCAATATTACCGGTTTATAAATTGGTTTATAAATTACTATATACCATCATTTTATTAATTATTTTTTGTAAAAAAATAAAAGATTACAGCTTAATTTTTATTTTTTGACTTTTTAAAAAAAATAAAACCAATAAAATAATGCTAAGAGGTAGTTTATGAACATAATAGTTTATAAAGTGAGTTGCCAAACACGCCGAAAGTTTCACTAAATAAGCAGTGATCTTATACACGCACGTACAACTCTTCCTTCTAGGTAGGGACATCTTGTTCTCGGCCCCGCTCGCTGCTCCCTTTAAACTTTATGCCGGGGGGCAGGGGGGGGGGAGGGAAGCGAGATCTTTTTCCGGCGATTTCCCTTAACAGAGACTAGCTAAAAGAGTTAAAGCCTCCTGAGAGCATAAAGCGTGCCCACATCCACATGCCCATAAGATTTTTGTCCCCACTTCATTTCACCTCTCAACCTTTTTCTTTTTATATCTCTCTAACAAAATATGGATATACACACAAACACACACTAGCTACTACACTCTTAGGAGAATTCAGAATTCTATATATCACTTTAGAAATTAAGAGAATGAAGATCCAATGCGATGTTTGTGGCAAACAAGAGGCTTGCGTTTTCTGTACCGCAGATGAAGCGTCACTTTGTCAATCATGTGACCTTCGAGTTCATCGTGCCAATAAGCTCGCAGGGAAACACCCCCGTTTCTCTCTTCTTCATCCTTCCGGCCCCAAGGACTCCCCACCTTGCGACATTTGCAGGGTACTGTTCCATTAATATATATTTCCCTTTTTCGTGTTTTTCTTATTCTAATCGGGTGCTGAAACTGAAATTAACTTAAATGTCACAGGAGAGAAGAGCATTATTCTTCTGTCAAGAGGACAGAGCTCTACTCTGCAGAGAATGTGACGTTCCAATCCACAATGCCAATGAATATACCAAAAATCACAACAGATTTCTTCTCACCGGAGTTAAGCTTTCTGCTGCTGCTTCCTATCAGGTTTCATCGTCTTTCAGCACTAGTAATACTGGAAGTGGATCCAATGCCCCCAGTGAAATGTTTTTGAATATGAATGCATCAGAATCAATTTCAACTGCTCATTATTACAACAACAATGGATCATATCATACCCGAAGCCAAGAGGGCTCGGTATCAACAAGTAGCATATCTGAATACTTAATCGAGACTTTACCCAGTTCCGGTTGGCATGTTGAAGATTTGCTGGATCCTCCTTCCTCTCCTTATGTTTTCTGTAAGGTAATTAATTTTAACTACTGCATTTCCTTATGGTCTAACGTTGCTGTCAAACAACAACATACATTGTCAGTAAACATTAGATAATAACTCTTGTTGGAGCGATGATAATATTTCTTTTTTCCCGGACTTGATGCAGATTAACGATCGGGTTATTTCACCATTTGCAAATGATGAAGTTGAAAGCAATTTTGGTCCTATCGAAACACTAACTCCTTATCGAAATCTCGAGAGCAATAATGGATTTGGCAGATGACCTCTTAAGGTGTTTTTTACAGTCCCTGGTATGGTATGATCATCAGCCTTCAAATTGTTTGAAAGACAACACTCTTGGTAAAAGAACTATGGGAATAACATTGATGTTTTTGTCGCTTCAGGTGATCATGATTGTTTTTGTGGCAACACAATGACATTAAATAATAAGTCTAACTAAATATGATAGTATGCAATTTATTTAATTAGATTTATTATTTAATGCCACTTTTTACATGATTATGATCACTACTGAAGACAAATAACACTGCTCCTTTATACATTCAACCCTTTTTATTTGTGAGGGTTTTTCTATTTTCCCTCCAATTAGGAGAAAAGTTCCAACTGGTTGCTTTTTCTTCGTAAGTGAATGTTTGATGGTATTTCTTATGTTCTTTGTTAATCTTAATAAATTGTGAAAGCGTTAAGGCTTTATTTTCTTACCATAAACGCTTATGAATTTCCGCTAACATTTCGGTGCCACTGTACCAAAGTAGAAAGAATTGAAGTACATCGGTGCCATAAATGATTATTTATGACTTGCAACTTTCCTCTTTTGGCGCCCTTTTAATAGAAATTTTCTAAAGAAATTGATTAAACTCTAAAACTAAAGTCTAATCAATTTCTATAGAAAGATTGCCCTTTAATAAGGGACACAATAATAGTGTTCATTATTCAATCAACATTTTACGCTGCACGTAGAACCAAGTTCTATACCTTGTAGGTCCCACTCTCCATTGCTTTGAATATAATTGGTATTTACCACTGTCCTATAATCAACATATCTAAGTTCGACAAGAAAATATGGGAAACCTTAATCTAAACTCTATTACAACCGATCCTCGCGGAAAGGCCACTACTCCAAAAGACAAATCACAAAAAAACGACATTAGAGTTTTATTGTCCCAGATCATGTTTCGTAAGGTAGGTTAAGTGGGTATGCAAATGAAAACATGGGCTAAATTGACTAGACATTAGTAATAAAAAAGTAGCGCTGACAACAACGCAACATGTACAGAGCAACCGCAACAGGTGATATACTTGTCAGAAAGTCTAATGGAACAAATGAGGTAAGATTTGAAAAATGAAAAAACAATCCTCATTTTTCTAGAACAATGAAATTCAGTGAATTTAATGTAGGCAAGACGCTATTCAACATTCATATTGTTCTATACACATTATACAGGTTCAAATGAAGCATATACCCCAGGGTGCGGGGGCTCATACATCTGATGAGATGCAAAGCAATGGTCCTTTACTATGTTCTCTATTTTCCGCCCTTTTCAGGGTCCTCTTGTTTTACAATTACCAAGGGAGAAATACAAACAAAGCACAACGATGTACTAGTTAATGATTTACATAAAGTATAACTAATGAAAGAATGACACCTCCCATTTTGCTGAAAATAACTAGCAAGTGAACCATGACAACCCTGCAGTAAAAGGTAGGGAAACAGGAAAAGGTACTGGTTAGTGTCTATGTTTTGACTTTAAAATCAACACACCACTTTGGTTCTGGGTATGGTATGTTTACAGATTAATAACATGATGCATAGCGCTAATAATTGCCTCTCGAGCTATTATTCACACACACACACACAAAAAAAAAAAAAGTTTGCTGAGGCAAATAATAAAAAAGGAACACATCCATCCCTTCTGAAAAATGTACGTCAATTACTCATCTGTAGATGCGCACCAAATAGATATGGAGATTGTTATTACCTCTTCCCCAGAGTTGTGAAATGAATCAAGTAAAGGCAAAAATCCTATCGACAATGTTTGTGCGGCAAATTGGACACTCGGAACATGCAAGCGAACAAGATTTACATACTGCCAGAGAGGATGAAATGTTAGAATTGCTCAGCTATTGGACATTAAGCTAACATTGGAAAATCACTTACAGCAAAAATGACGACAGGGGAGTAGCATTGCAGCTGTGGCAGACTCGAAACATATTTTACAGATATGAGAATTGCCTTCTACATTTCCATTGTGCTTGAGTTCTTTCTCCTTCATTTCTTGCATTCGAGCCTGATATTCAATAAGCCAACAAGACACATTGATAATGGTAAGTTGCTCCTAGCACATTATGGCACGGATTTATGGTGTGTAGCTTATTCATATGTTTCAGAAAAATCTTACAGACTCCATCTACTGTATTCATCTATAAAACAGTGCTTAAAATATTTTGATTTGATTTTATCAAGAGTTTTTCTGATCTAACGATGTATCTCCACCAATCATTTTCCCAGTTAGTGAAACTATTTATTAGCAAGCAAGTAGTATAAGCACTTCTGGTATCTTCTATCATTTTCCTTGCGAGAAATGGTCCTTTATAAACTGCATAATTGAACGACCCAGAAGTGAGAGTCAGGTAAACACATAAACATGGAAAATGCAACTTTGAAGCAGCAAGAAACCATTGTTTTACCTTCAGACGTACAACAAGGGGTTCTTCCTCAGAAATCTCAGAAGTTGGCGTGGTATGCAGTTGACCTTGCGTATCTTTAAGGGTTGCATCTTTGTAGTCAATGCTATCCATTCTTAAATCACTGATTCGATCAATATCATTATTCTGACCCTCGGTAATCTTTGCTTCTTCTGTAACACTTCGCTCTTTCTTCAGCTGAGCAACAAGCACCCACATGTTTGCCAAATCATTCTCCAGAGCTGCTTCCCTCTCCTTTGTCTCTTCAAATTTCTTACGATACTCGTCTTCCAAAATTTCCTTCTCAGCCAAAGCAGCCTCTAGAACTGATTCCTTTTGTTTCCGGGCTTGTAATTCCATCTTCAGATCATTGGGATCAAGGCTCCATGAGTCAAAGTCATCATGGACCATTCCAGGACCATCATTCAATCGGCTATTAAGCCGGCCTTTACGGCCACTCCTTTGGCTCTCCTGGTATTTGCGGTTTCCAACATTACTAGTTTGTAAGAGGAAGCTTCTGGACTTCACCAACTCATGAGCAGCTTGTAACTCCTTTTCTAGTCTTGCATTCTGTATTGATAATTTTGTCACTTCCCCAGCTAAATTTTTTAGCTCGACTGCAGCAGCAGAGGCTAGTTCCTTGGCATAAGATGCTTCCTCAGATAGTTTCTGATTCTGTACACGTAATCCACTATTTTCCTCTAAAGTCTGAACATGTTCTAGCTTTAGTTTCTCATTCTCAATTTCCTGCTTAAATTAGAGACATCTATGAAGTTAAATAGCTGAAAGAAGAAGACAGTAATTGTACTTGTTGGTCTGCTGCGTAGCATAATGGAATAATAGCAATTCCAGCAATTTAATATTATCATGAATGAAATTTATAGAAGTATATGGCATATGTATAAAGCTCCTGAATCAGGATGATGAAGATTGAAAAGACAAGGAAAAATTATATATAACTACAGAAATTAAATCAGGGATTTATTTTTTTTTTAATTATTGTTAGGCTAATTAGAAAACTCAAAACTAGTTTCTTCTTATATACAGATTACCTGTAAGTCCTATCCAAAGAAAGACGTTAAACTGAGATGCTTGGGATATTAAATAATGTGAAATATGGACATAACTATGATCAGAGTCAAAACATTACGAGAATTACCTGAGATTGCAATTTTTTTCTCAACTCCTCAGAATATTCATTGGAAGCACAATTTTCAGAAGACTCTGATGATTTATCAGCCAAAAATGAAGCAAGTTGCTGCTCCAGAAGAATAATTTTCTCCTGAAGATCCTTGTTTTCAGCACACTGATAATAACAGAAGACAAGCAACTTAAGGACAAGCAAGGGACCAGAAGGAGAAAAATGACTTGAATTTAAAGGTGGACAACAATTCAGATAGCAAAAACCTTAATGGAAAGATCAAATGCTACTCTTTTACCTTGTTCTGTAGCTGTTCCTGTAGTATACGGTTGTCCGCAGATTTAATCTGTATTTTAAAATAAGAAATGCTTAATTCTTCCTGTAATTAAAATTCAATCACAGCTATTGACAATATCAAGAAAGATGAAGTAACCTCTAATTCGAAACCTTTCTCGCTACACTGTGCCATCAACTTCATCACTGTCTGTTGCCCAAAAAAAAACAATAATAATAAGAAGAAATAAATAAATAATAAGTTAACTAAAACTAAATATATAACAAACCGATGTTAAGCAATTAAGCCAATGTTCAATAAGGTGACCTGCTGCATTTCAACCATCGATGCATTAGCGACTGATGCTTCACCGCTCTCAACAATGCGCTGTTCTAGGACTCTCATCTGCTTTCTCTTTTCTTGGATTTCAAGCTCCAAGTTCTGTATCTGTGTACCAACCATATGCTTGCATTGACTTAAAAATCAACAACGAATTGGTATTTTAACAGAAACAGCGCAAAAAGGAAAATTTAGGCACACCTGAGCTTTAGAACTTTCAGGATCATTTACAGAATGCTCTACCAGACGCTTCAAGGTACTAGTGCTCAGCGCTATCTCACCAGCCAGCATCTTAACTTGCTCAACTAGGAGGTCATTCTGATCTGAAATTGACATCCCATCCTAAAAGCAGAGTATATAAACATGAAAGCATTACAGCAGTGTGGTCGTTACAAAATTAGATTGGTTTTTTGACACAGATCATGATTAGAATATTAATTCAATTAGCAGTGGAGCAGCATTGTAATTGTTTCAACATTTTTTCATTTGAGATTATATTGCCCAAAGTCAAAATATTGTTTAAGAAGCAGAATATAACAAGTAACATAAGCATAAAAATTTTAGAACCAAAGGTTGGACGTACGATAGGCAGTTTTGACGTGCAGCATGAACCATCGATAAGTTCACCCACTTGAGTAGCTTCAGTTATAGTACTGCCAGCTTGTGATAAATTATCGTTCCACTTGCAGGATGATCTATGTCTAGAAGCATAAGCATCTGATGATAAGGAAAAAGAAGAAGATGCAGAGTCCTGATTCTGTCCATCAACGAGCAAAGAACCATCTCGTGGAACATCTAACTTCTGATTGAGAACAGAAAGTACAAAAATAGTGTAAGGACAGTGTAAGTATTATCTTTTCTTCTAGACGTATATTAAAAGTTTCTGAAGATTAATTCATTTGTACCAATTGAAATTAAAAAATAATCAAATATATCCAAAGAGGAAAAATTTTGGTAAGTAGAAAAGGTCATGCAGGAAGTTAATTATTTCCATCATAGCAGAAAAAGGAATATGGAACACTCATAGCCTCCAAAGCGGTCAAAAAATTGAAAACAGAATTGTACTTTAGAACTAGTGTGGTAAAAAGCTCGCATAGGCGGCACTTATAGTTGAAGCTTGGAATCCACAATTCGCTGTGCCTTGCACTTTATCATGCATTGGTCGCGCTTTTATTACGCATTAGTGCTCTTTGCCCTCAACACTTTTACACGCCTTACGCTTTTTAGAACACTTTTTTCCAACACACACATGTAATAAGTAACAGCAACGTACATCATCCTCAGTAGCAGAATGACTCCTTTGGTGAGAGGAGACGTCACCCAAATATCCGGGTATTGTATTTTTTGAGGAAACAAGTATTAGCTTTGTTAGCCTTTGGATTCTGCTCATTAGAGCAACCTTAGCTTCCTCTTCTTCCTCCAACCTTGATTGCATTTTCACTTGTCCTTCTTCCAACTATATGGCAATCATAGATATCAGAAGACAAGACAAAATATCTAAAGGGTCCACAAAAAAGAAAAGGAATTGAGTATGCCTTCTGTTTTAGGCTCAAAATTTCTTCATGACTAACACCAACAAGCATTCCTTTCTTGAGTTCATCAAGTTCTTGCTTGAGAGATGATATTTCCTTTTGATATTTCTTTATTAACGATTTTTCATCAATTATCTGAAATAGAGAAATTTAGATCCATTAAGAGATCAAAATTATAAATAATAGCGCCGGTTGCAAAGCTTAGAGTATTTAGTTACCTTATTACGCGAGGCAAATATTTCAACATGTTTTGCCCTGCTTGCAAATTTTAATGTGTTGTGTGTTTCCTCCACATTGCTTGAAGCCGGAGTAACTGTACATATAAGCTAGGGACAAAAAAAAAAATGAAAAATTGATCTAAATTTATTATCTTAGGATACAGAACACCCAAAATTTTGAAATGCCTAATGTACAAAAAGAAACAGGTAGTGAATAATAGGATGTGCACATCAAACAGCAGACACTCTCTGGCATCATATGAAATATCGCATAGTGACATGAATTATTGAAACAAAACTTGTGCTGTACTGTTAAGGGTTCCACTTACTGAAACATGTCCATGCCCACTTAGAGAAGATTGTAAAAGGCGGGTAAGTTTTGAATCCCGATAAGGAACATGCGATGCCTTCCCTTCACTTAGTTTTCCGATTACCTTGAAATTCCATACATGATCAGAACAACATCAGAGATGTCCAGTTCCAATCCAATTTCATGTTTGCAAGTACATTCACTTGTAAGAGAAAGGTGGAACGTGACACGGAATTGAATTCGATGAAGGTACTGATAAAGTAAAGTAAAAGTAATGTTAATGAGGAAGAAGCGGATAGACTCACGGTTCCAAGCGTTAGAAGACTTTTATTAATGTATGATCCTTCCTTTCTTCTTAAACCAGTCGTTTCAGTTTTTGAGCTTTCAGATCCCGCTAAATCAATTAAGTTCTACAATAAAGGGGCTAAACTTGAGATTCTACAGAAAGCATACAAACATCTAATGATTAATCCCACTAAATATATCAATGCTTAATATCTGAAAATTTTATATACCAGCTGAGAGAATACCACTCCATCATAATCGTCACCATGTGCGCTACTTTCAATCATCTGGTGTTGATAAGATAATTTTAGATATGGAAATGAGATAAAATACATATAAGGCAAAGAAAATTAAAAATCAAACAAAAGCATGTATGTCGTCCTATTACCAGCATCCAGCAAATTGAAGGTTAAGAATAATAATACAAGATATCGGACATGAAACATTTGAAATGCATTAATTAATAAAAAAGATCTAGTCTTTTAAATGAGATTATAGGCTTCCAACTTGTTTTAGTGTCTTATAACTCAACTCCGGTTCACACATTGAAAGAAACTATTAGAACAAGAACTATTAGTTTTCTTCTATGTCAAAAATAAGTTGATCTAACATATTTTTGTACAAGCTGGATTTGGGAGTAACTATTTTCTTCTTCATAGAGTCTAAAACAACTTAGCAGCTATGTCAAGCAATAATTAACCATCAAAAAAATTCAACATAAATACCTTATTGTTTCTGTTGTTATAAAGATGGAATATAATCACATAAGCCACGTTCCCAGGCATCTGACCTAAGTATTGACCAAAATGTAAAAATCCCATACCAATGTGAATATTGTATGACTTCGGCTGCTGAATAAGTTGAAATTATTTGAACCAACATGACGATGCTCTGCCATCAGATTAAATGCAAAAATCAAAACAGAAACTCGATTAACCACCTCAACATATCTATTTATATAGAAATGGGAACATCGAATCTAAATGGAAAATGAAGTATGCACCTTCTCCAGCAGCAATAAATGAAAGTGTGTGTCCAGGAGATAAAACAACTTCTTCTTTTATACCTTCAACGTAAGTACCCTATGCACAAGTTGCAAGGTAAAGGAACCAACCAATATAAGAGTCAAAATGTTGGTCATTAATATCTGTACCCGAAAACGGAAATATTTAGACATGAAGACTCTTATAGACAAGAATTGATACAGAAGGGTGTGAAAATATTAGAGCTTGGAATGGGAAAGTTTTGAAATTGAAATTTGCAGGCATTGGCTATAGGATATGATGATATGTACCACAAGCAAAATACTAGAGTTTGAAGTTATATACCAAAACCAATATAATTCTCATCGTTGTTAGAGGGAAGTTTATTCTAAGACAAAATGCACATTGTACTGAAACAAAAGAATACAGCTGTTAAAAGATAGGTTGTCAACGGCCATTCAGTAGAAATGCTTACAATAGTTTTAAAAAAAAAAAAAATACGTCAAAAGATGGAAAATCTAGAAACGGTGGCTTGGTATGGGAAAACCTGGGCATCTTCTCTAACACGCAGATTTTGACCGGTTGGGTCCAGCAGATCATTTATCACCTGGTAGCAGACATATAAGAGTCACGTGCATTAGAGAAGCTTCAAGTGAAGGATAATCTGGAATACATACTTACTAAGGTTTTTATACTTATCTGCGTTAGAAATAGATAACTGCTTAAAAAAACCATGATTTTGATGGGCAAGACTCGAAGTAGACTCGAAGTAGACTCGAAGTAATATGCTAATATTCACACAGTGACAGTTGTACTGACCTCATTGTATATTTCAAGATATGACACGCGAAGTAAGAATTCACGTCCAGGAGTCTGAAGGGAAATAAGTAATCCATAAATCAATACCACAAGTTATTATCTTTGTAGAAAAACGCAAGTAAGAATACATGTGTCACACTGATCACGTAGATGAAAAGTGATGCTACCAGCAAGCTAAACAAGCTTACATCTTGAATGATGCTGAAGACATCTTTTATAGCCAATGGTATGATTCCTGGTGAATTTTGATCTCCCTGATACACATTAAAAGCCAGAAGTACACCGCATAAAGATTCCATGGATGATAAAAATAGAATTAACTTCAAGTCGAAAGATAAGTGAACAAAACAAAATGGCAATGCAAAAGACTCTCAGTGTGTGTGTGTGTGTGCACGTGTATGTAAAATAACTCGTACTCATGCGAGCAACATAATTCAGCCCATTTTAAATATTCATTTTTTGGATGCCATGACATTTTTTATATTAAACGTCACTATATGGGTATGTGAACACTATAATGTTGTTTGTGGTGTTATTCTTTTCAAATTAGTAAATAAACAAGTTATGTTTTGTATATGATATTCATAAGACTTGACCTCTTCTAAGTGAACTTATTTTCTCAGCAACTTCAAACTCGGCCGGATAAACAAATAAAAGCTTTCAAATCCCCGGAGAAACGAAGTATGAACTGAAAAAGAAGTATGTAAAGATGAATGAATTATCTTACATGCATGGTGTGCGTCTTTCCACTACTTGTAACACCATAAGCAAAAACAGTACCTACATTATGAACCAGCAAATATTAGTTAGCAGAAGTCTGTATCATGCTTCTGTTCAATCAACATTCCATTTAATAGCAGTAGAGCATTGAAGGAAACGGCATTTAGAAAATTCAAATGTGAAGAATATTTCTAGCTCTGCACTTGAAGATGACCAGCATGAAGGATTTTACTATAAAACCTATATAATAGTTGGGATAAACTTTGATGTTTGTTCCTGCTTAGTTTACTAAAATGGAAGCTTATTTTGTGGAAGTTATTAAAACCTACTGGCAAGATAGCATACCATTTACACCCTCCATTGCAGCCTTCACTACCGGTCGACCAGCAACATCATACACCTCTTGTGTACTGGTATTGGGTCCAAAAACTTTGTCTGTCACGGGTAAAGGTAAATTAATTGAATGAACAATATCTAGATTAGAAGCACAATAGCTAGCACATTTTCAGTAAGATATACTACAGAAGATAAACCATTACGTATAGTCTATTGATTCCAAAATTTCGATTTCAGCAATCACAAATTTTAACAGAAATAATAACTAGAAGAGAAGAAGTATTTCACCATAGGCATAAGCAGTCATGGGATTATACTCATTCCTTACAATTTTATCGCCATCAGCATACCAGGCAATCTCATCACCTCTCTGATACTCCCTTTCACTGCCAGCAAAAGAATTAAATAAACTTCCCGTTATTTCCTACATTGCATATTCACACCCACCGAGCTCAAATTTTTTTCTTAAATTCAAAAGCTAATGGATCTAAAATCAATCCAATCAGATCTAGCATTCGTTTTGCTCACCTCATCGGTCTAAATCTAATTGTTACCGAAATGCTCTCCCCCGATCTCGTAGTCTCCAGCGGTTCACCAATCAGCGCCTCGTCCATTGAAGGATAACTAACAGGTGTACGATTATTACAACCACGAGAGTACGAAGAGTCAGCTCTGCTCCTGCTCGAAGTCATGGATCTCGATCCATATCCACTACCACCTCCTCCTCCTCCGTAAAGCGACGCCGCGGAGGAGGAACAGGAGCGAGGCATGAAGCGGCCATTCATCGCAGACGAAGTGGATGACGTCGACGAGTAGGGACTGGACGGTTTCCTGTAGTGAAAGGGCGAATTACTCCTCCCTCTCGAAGATGAAGCCGCCATTACTCAAATTAATATCCAAATGACTCCACGAATAATTTTATATCAATGTATCTATATATCAGTCTATATAGAGAGAGAAAACAATGACCACGTCAGTGATCACCTGGTGTGAATCGGAAAAGTGAACGACATTGCTTGAGTTCTTTAATCGATTTTGACGCTTTTTCAGCAGAATATCAGTGTTGAAGAAGCTTTCAGTAGAAATTTAAACATTTACAGATGCACACAAGTTGAGTGCGCGAAAACTCATAGTTTCTTCTTCTTTAAGACAAAGAAGAGAGTTGCAGTATAGAGAGAGAAGAGTGTAATGAGGGAAGAGGAGGAAGGAGGTGGAGCGGTGAAGAGTGAGAACGACGGCTGGCTTTGTACACTTTTTTTTTTTTTTTGTGAATTTACTCATTTATTGACAAAATCAATTTTTTATTTTGGCCGGAGACGGATAGGATTTGATGCCATGGAAAAATACAATCCACGAAGCAGAACGTACAATGGCGCTATTCCCGACAACACGACTTCCATTGTAACCGAAGAGAACAGAAGAGGCGGAAACCGTAGGGAGTAGTGGAGGAACGGCCCGCGCTAAACGGAGGAATTTTCTATTTTGAAAGATTGGCAGGGAATGAGCGGGAATAACAGTGGGAAGTAAAATTCTGCAATAATTATTAATTAATTAATTAAACGAAACATAAATGATTGGAATGTAAAACGGTAAAATAGAGTAGAGGCGCAGGAGTAGAGAATGGCGGTACACTCGCTGGCATTAACAGCTTCCAACAGTCAACTGGAATGGGAGCTGTGCCTGTGGAGTCTTTAATGCAATGTGTAGTATCAAAGTACCCTTTTGTTAAATTGAAGATAGCATTATTGATTCAATTAGTCGAATTAAAATTAATTGATTTTTATTGTAGGCACATAATAAATAAATTGATTATATGTGATTAATGAAAATGTTCAAACACCTCTAAGAGGTTTTGTTACAAAACCTCCTACCCCATGATACATGTCACGTGTATTTTAAATCCGTCTGACGTGCATCAATACAGGTCATATGAATAGGAGGTTTTTTAACAAAATCTCCTAGAAATGCTTGAACAATACTGATATTATTAATTTCAGTACCTTAAAAGGTAGGATTGCTCTGTTGGAATTTTTTCAATTAAATTTAATTAAAGTTCAAACTCTCCGAGTATAAAGTACAATATTATTAATGTCTTCACACCAAATAAATTGTCACGTAATGACATCTCATTAGGACATTTTTTTCTTCAACAAATCAAACATCATGACAGGTCAAAAAATTTTTCTTAGAAACTAAATAACTCTTATAAATTGTAACGAATTATTTTTTTAGTTATGATATTATTATGTATCAATTCATGAGAGTTTAAGGAATTAGAGAGGGACCGGATGGACATTTCATGGATTATGAAATTATTATTAGTTTAAAAAATGAGTGGGTAAGGGGCGGGTGACCAACCGCGTCCACTTTTGTGCATTGTGCAATTCATTCACGTGATTACGCAACGGTTTATTAACGTGCTACACAGTGGCATTGAGGGAAAAGACCGGGACAGCATTAGAATAGAATTTTTCGTTTTAATCCTTTCAATTAAGTAATTTTGCCAATGTTATTGGAGCTGTCATCACTTAAATGCAAAATTCTATGGAGTAACTATAAGCCATATACTTGTAGCATGTAGGTATACAAAAAGTTTATTAAAATTGACACCTTGTAAAATGTTGTTTTAATAGTAATATTAAGAAACTTCCAGGAAGTTTTATTATAAAGCTTCATATCCATGCACGTCACATGAGATGGAAAGTTTTGCTGGATGCACACCACATGGGATGGAAAGTTTTGTAATAAAACTTTCTGAAAGTTCCTTAACATTTTCAGTTGTTTTAATATTAAGCTTTTAAATCAATTAATAGTAATTTCGTGAGCCACTAAATGCACAATCATTTAACTATTTTTTGTTGTTTTTTAATTTAATGTGGGGGTAATATCAAAATAAGAATATTCCGTCCATAAGAACCTTTTGTCATAATGTTTAATATGTTAGAAATTCCATAGCTTGAAAAAAAAAATTAGAGACAACATTGCTATATTTTAAAAATGTTATGGTTGTTGTCTTAGCATAATATTTGATGTAATGAGTACTTTTTAAAATACATGTGATATGTATCCATACACAACATATCGGGTGAAATATTTTGTTTGAAAAATATCCATGCACACCGGTTGAGAGGTTTTGTTTCAGAAACCCCACCTTAAAGGATTAAGGCGTTGAAATTGATATTACATTCAGGTTCACACGGCACAACCTCCATGAATGGAATCCATTGTGATGTGCACGAGGGGTGAGAAAACAAACCACCCATCGTACTCTAAACCTTTTCTTTTAGGCTTTAGCATCAATTCATCAATGATTTAGAACATCTCCAATGCAAAATTGGATGTAAAGATGACGTAGAAGAGGGAAAATTGATTACTTTATTTGAATAGGGTTGAAAAGAAGTGGATAAAAAGAAAGAGGAAAAAGTGAAAGAAAGAGAGAGTGATACATAAAGAAATTCAAAACAATGATAAAATAATAGTGGAGAATGTGAAGTTGGATGTGGATTATGGACATGACACAATAAATGGTGAAGAGAATGTAGAGAAAATGTGAGAAAAGGAAAAGAAATTGACTTTAAAAAGTGAAAATGGAAAGCAAATTTAAAAAGTATGTGACTCACCCCACATTATATCTTTCTCTTTCTTCTTCTTCTTAACATAGTGTCTATTGACATTAGCATTAGAGGTTCTCGTATATGGTCACTGAGATGCCCTTGGAGCGTGTGTGTGTGTATGTATATAAAGAAAATAACTTATTCAATATGATCCATTAATCTTTTATGCTTACCGTATATTGTTATGTTATGATTTCTGACCCTACGATTAGCATGGATGAGAAGAAATAAGGCTATAAAGTAAATGAGGAAAAGAAGATGATGTGAAGACTAATTGATAGCAATTAAGTATTTTTTTGGGTCTGTAGAGAAGAGAATATCCTTTATGCTCAGTGACAAGTAAAAATATCAACTAGTAGTGTGATTGTTTGGTTTTGAATTGATATTTGTAAATTTAAGGGCATCATTACCGTAAGGATAAATGTTATTGCTCATTTTGTAAAAGATCATGCTATTCATAAGGTAATAAATCAAGATACTAACGGTCGTAGTTCATTTAACTTGACATTTAACAATCCATTTAGAATCACCTTTTGAGAAGAGAATGACTTGAGACTTGAAAATTGTTTTTAAATATGTCGACACATGAAGGTTTATACTTTTTATACGGGCTTATTTACACAAATAGCCGCTATCATTTGAGGTTGTTGCAAAAATGAGCCATAACATTTCATTCTTGTGCTAGACACCCCTAACCTTTGTATTTGGCTTAATGGCCCCTTTTCGCTTAGTTTTGACCAATTCCATTAGTTGATCTTAAAATTATAAATAAAAATAAATTGTGCTAAAATCGCATAAAATAAATGTTTATTTACACCCTTCCAAAAAAAAAAAAAAATGCTTATTTACACAAATGGCCCTAATGTTTGAGGTCCTCAGGAAATGGGCCCTAATCATTTATTAAGGAAAAATTTAATTTAATTTTTTATTTACTTTATTAATAAGGCCTTACATTTAAAATATAAACCGAAAGAAAGTCTATTTTTCCTTCCAACTCCACCACAACACTTGCTTTGCATTTCATTACAAAATACATTATGATCTCAAATCTTTTTAGAAAATTGAAAAATATTTAATTCCAAAATTTCTATTGCTACGTTAGATAAATCACTTAAATTTCTTTTTTTTTTTTTGTGAAAAATAGATTATTTTACCTAAGTGAATCTTTTTTTATTTTTGTGCTTGCATTTTTTAAATATGAGGATATTTGTGTAAAAAAGAATTTTTTATTTAATTTTAAGTCATTTTAGTCAATTTAATAAAAATTATTCTGGCTTTATCAGTCAACTAGGAATTGGTCAAAATTAGATAGCAAGGACCATTCTCGCAACTAAATACAGAATCTAGGGTTGTCTAGTACAGAGGTAAAATGTTAGGTGTCGTCTCCGCAGCGAACGTAAACTTGAGGGGCCATTTGTGTGAGACGGGCCCTATTGAACCCAAACCCGAAAATGTATTCAGTCAGGAAAAACTCGCGTTTTGTCGCTCAAGCGATTTTTGGATGTAAAAGCACGCACGGCGGAGAATTTGAGCGGATGAGAGCACAAAATGGGATAAAATGGATGGGATGGCCAAAATTTTTTTGTCAACCTCGCTTTCCAGTTCTCCGTGTTCGTTGCTTTTTCATCCCGTTTCAACGCATAAAGAAGGTAAAAACTACTTTATCCTCTAAATATGTTTATCTATATTCTTGTAGTATGCAATGCAGCTCGCAGTTGCATTTGCGTTTTATGTTTATGTGATTTTAATGTATGAAAACGAAAGTTAGTATAAAGGGGAATTTTAGTTTGTCAAGTCAGGGAATTGGATTCTAATTCTCATGCGAATTTTTGAGTGAAGCGACTAGAATGCTGTCTATTTTGCCTGGATAGACGATTCACTCTGTCCAGTTTATGTTTACTCGTGTAACTGTACTTAAGTTTGTGCTGGCCTAATCTTTCAACCATTTGGTATATAGGGAATAAGAATAACTTATCTTGTTCTATCATTCATCAATATACAATATATTGTGGACATGATGTATTGGCCTCTGTTATTTTCTTTTTATTTGGTTCTCTCTGTTATGTACCAGGATATAATAATTCTAGAAGCCAGGTTATGAGAGTTTCAGCGTTTTTAATTAGCAAACCAAAACGGAGAATGAAGGCTTTACATAATGATAACCTCAATGCAGAGGTTGATCTTGAAGTTGGGAAGAAACTATATCTTGGTATGGACTTTGGGACTTCAGGAGATCGGTATGCTGTGATTGACAAGGAAGGGAATATACATGCTGAGGGAAAGAGAGATTACCCTTTGATTAAGGTAAACTATTTGTCACCGCGCACTATTTGGAATTCCCCAAAATGACAGATGCTGGGTTTTTCTAACCACTTCTCATTCTTGTTTTTATTACTAGTATTCATCAATTGACAGTAGCCCATGCCAATTATTTGTATATATATATATTTTTTTTCAAAATATTCATCTTGATTCTGTTCGTGGTCCATAACTTAACTTCTGCTTGTTATCCTGTACTTAACTGGTTATGTCAGGAAAATGTAAATACTTGGCATGTGTCAAATCCATGAGTCCAATTTAGCTGTTAAAGTCTAATGTATTTACTAAAATGAAGTCAAGGTAATAATTCTTGAATCCCATGGATGGCTAGCAAGCAATTTGGGAACTTGGAATTTTCCTTTTACAAATTTGCCAACAATGCCTTGCCACAGCTTCATTTAAAGAGACCATAATGCCTTGGTTCCACTAAATATTTGATGAGGCACTTTGTATGAGACGGACTATTTAGGTGAAGATGCTGTACTCATAATGTGCAAGGAATTGAGTTGTAAGATTTATATGACTAACTGTATTGACTTTTACTCTTTGTTGGTCCGTTTCAAATCCATTTATAAATGAACTTGTATGAAGGCTTATATCACGTATTAATGGTTACCCACTTCCACAAATGGGTGAAATACTGAAATTTGCTTGACCAATTATGCACTGAATGTACTTACACGGCCGTTTATGTTCTCTAGAAAGAGTGAAGAAGCAGTAGATTGGTTGCAATCATGGAAAATTACACTATTCGCCCTTCTTAAAGACGTCCCAATTAGCCTTCGGCCAACTGTTGTATCCATATCTATCGATGGTACTTCTGCAACTACTGTCATTTTGGATAGGTTGGAACTTGGATTTTTAACCTCTGCAAATCTCAGTCTCTGTTTATATTCTACTTCCCTATTTTAGCTTAACGTCGAAAGTTGTTTCTCAATGCAGCAAAACAGGTGATTCCTTATGCAAACCTTTTCTGTATAATGAAAGTTGTCCCGACGCTTTGCCAATGGTGAAGTCAATTGCTCCTGCTTACCACACTGTTTGCTCTGGTTCTTCCACACTTTGCAAACTTGTTTCTTGGAGGAATTCTGACAAATCATCCAAGGAATCAGCAGTATTGTTGCATCAAGCTGACTGGTTATTGTGGCTTCTTCATGGAAAGCTTGGAGTGTCTGACTACAATAATGCTTTGAAGGTATGCTTGACTTATTATTTAATTTATAACTGTGTCAGTTTTACTTTCCTCTCTTTTCATCTCACGCTTATTAACATTCATGTGTCTGTGGACACTTGATCAATGAATGATGCTGTCACAGGTTGGCTATGATTCTGAGGTTGAGTCGTATCCTCATTGGCTGCTATCGCAGCCGTATTCACAAGTTTTACCTTCTATACAACCTCCAGGAACTGCTGTCGGTACCTTTAAAGAAAGCATCAGCGCAGAGTATGGTAAGTTCTCCATTTGATTTTTGGCGCTTGAAATAAGGTCCCAAGGCTATGAACTCATTTTCTGATTTACACTTAGCATAAATGGTTTAACTTACCAGCTTATTAATTTCCTACAATGTCTACATTATAGATAGTTTTACTTTCACATAGTGTCTATTTGCTCTATAATTGGTCATTTTGATAAATCTATATATTAAAGATTTCTGAAAAAGATTGAGAAATTCACAGGTCGCATCCTTGTGCAACTTTCATATAGGTTCTATTTAAAATTTTACACTCTTAAGTTGTCATTCTAGCACATCTATATACTGATGATTCCTGAAGAGATTGAGAAGTTCAGAAAGCACATTCTTGTGCAAGAAAAGTGCTATTTGTATATACAATATGTACAAAATTTGTACATACACCTATATGAATTTACACAAGTTCCTAAAAGTTGTCATTTCAAGTACAATGGGACTAAAGACGTTTAAATAAATACAAGGGGGACGTGTACAAATTTTGTATATAAATTATGTACAGATAGCATTTCTCCTTGTGCAACCTAGCCTCATAATTGAACTTTTGAAGGATGTTCGTTTCAGTATAAAATATAACTTCTTTATCCTTGGAATAATTTTTCTTACCTTACGTCAATTCAGTACAGTCGCCAAACCTGAGGAACTACACGTTCTGCCCCAGATAACTATTACGGAACAGGAGCTGCAATCAGTATTTAAATTTTCATTTTGGAACGTTTTCCTGAACATCAGCGCAAGTTGCAGAGTGCAATGCATTTGAGGTTTAAACTCTTAACAATTCACATCTGTCTTGGCAGGTTTTCCGAAGGATTGTATCATCTGTGCAGGAACAACTGATAGTATCGCAGCCTTTCTTGCAGCACGTGCTAATCAACCTGGAAAAGCTGTGAGATTCCTGTATCCCCTTTCTCCAACTGGTGCTTTCATGCATACTAATTAGGTTCCAAGGATATCCTATTGTTCAATGATCTATCATTTTCTTGTAGTTGTTTCCAGTATCACAACCCGATTATCATGAACATCACAATATGATCTGTTACTTTGTAGCTTGCCATTGCCTCTTACCCTCACAAAATTTTGATGCTCACCATCAGGTCACATCTTTGGGATCAACTATGGCTATAAAACTACTAAGCACCAGAAGAGTAGAAGATGCACGTTTTGGGGTGTATAGTCATCGCCTTGATGATAAATGGCTTGTTGGAGGTGCTTCAAACACAGGTGGAGCTGTTCTCAGGCAAATCTTTACTGATGAGCAGCTGGAGAAATTGAGTGAGCAGATAAATCCTGTAGAAGCCACTTCTCTTGACTATTATCCTCTTCAAGGTGTTGGAGAAAGATTTCCCATAGCAGACCCTAAAATGGAACCAAGGTAGTTATTCTATCTCCAGTCCCCTAACAAGTGGTTGAAGAGTAGACCAGGATATACTGATCACCCTAAAAATAGGAAGAGGGCATTATAATATGACTCAATTTTAACTACTCATTTTGCATGGCTGACAAATATTCACAACTACTATCCACTTTTTATTCACACGTTCCATGAGAAACAGAAAACCTCCAACACTTGTTTCAGTTAAGTTATAATCTAATATATCCAAGCAACTCAGTTTCTTTATCCTCCTTTTCCTCTTTGCAAGAGCATTTTTGTTCCACCAAAATCAGGATTTCTTGACTGCTTTTTTGCCATGTTCAGGTTGCATCCTCGCCCAGCAAGTGATGTTGAGTACTTGCATGGTATTCTAGAATCCATTGCACGGATTGAGGTAAAAGAAGTTGATTTCTGCAAATTTCTCTCCCCAGGCTTTCACATGGTAGCCACATACTTACACAGTGTCTGGTGTTCATGCCACTTAGGCAAAGGGTTACAGCTTACTGAAGGATTTAGGGGCAACTCCGGTTAAAGAAGTTTTTACAGCCGGTGGAGGGTCTAAAAATGAGAAATAGATCAAGATCCGTGAGAGAGTGCTGGGTCTGCCAGTGAGCAAAGCACTTCAAACCGAGGCTGCATATGGAGCGGCCTTACTGGCAATGAAGGGTGCTGCAGAGTAGAAAGGTATTCAAATAGTAGAAAGATAATTTTTGTTAGAACATTTTCAAATTACAGTTGTTTATGATTCGTTTCTGGTAGGATTATGATAGAAATATAGAGATTATTTGATTTATGCATAGAGAAGGGGGTTAGTATGGCATGATAGGAGGGGGCTGAAGCAGTGCAGGGAGCATATGCTCGCTGAACAGATCGGAAGAGCACTGTGTGCAATGATTGGAAATGCAGTAAACAATTACTCACTGCCTCATGCCCCATTAAACTGTTGCCTAGGTGGAACATGGACCAGACATCCTTTGATGATCTTTTGAGTGTTTAGAGGGTTTTTGATACACTGGATTGAAATTACTTGGATTCATCTAAGAGTTGCATAAGAATGGGGTATCTACCTGAGATGCATGAAAATCTACGTAATGATTATTAGGAAATATCATAGTTAGTGGATCAGGTTGTATATGTTGTAAAATTGTACTGTTTTTGTATTAATTTTATGCATTATTCTTGTGGAGAGAAGTCCTTGTAATTGTTATGTATATGTACAGACAATTATCTCAAGAACCTCTCTTTGTACCTGTATAAATTTGTAAACACTTACCAATTACCATATGAAGGGATTTGGAATTCTCTCTCTTCCTCTCAACTCTTTATGATATCAGAGCTTTAGCTTTCAAGCACCTCTGATCCAATGGCCTCCACTGGTAATAACACCTCTAATAACTATGACATTTCCTAATACTGATCTCATTTTTCTGTAAGATAGAAGCCATGTTATCTCAACACCTCATAGCTAATTTTCAATTATTGTTGTCTTTACACTGCCAAGTCTGCCATTCTACAAGAAAAAGTATAGACTTCTCATGTATGGATTCTATATTCTTCTCAGGTGGCAGGTAATGATGTGTTGCATAAGGCACAATCGCCATTGTATCGTGGAAGCATATTTTCAATCTCGTCCACCGAGAAATTGGTAGAGGCAAATGAAATTTAAGGAAAATGACATTGTAAAGTGAGTTAAAGTCCGTTTTGCTAGTTCTATATCTTCCATCCATTTATCTACTACTCGAGTTCTGGTCATCTCACATAATATCGAGTCATAGGTATGCCCGGTTTTTAGGTGGCACGGAATGACCCCGTCGTCGTGGTGCTAATTTGTAGGTGTTGATAATTGTCTGCTTAAATACGAGCAAGTGCAGGCCGCAAACCTTACCCACAAAAGAGTTGCCATTCCATTATGGCATGAAATCGTTCAGGCTTTTTTTTTTCTTTTTTTTGAAGTTACAATCAAGCCACGATAAAATAAAATAAGTGATTCGAACAAGTACTACAATTTTTAAGTATTTACGTACCGAGCAAGAGGTTCCAGGTTTGAATTATACTTACTCCTCTCCTATTATTCCTCTCCTATCTCTCGTTGTATAAAAAAAATTAAAAAAAATAATAAAATAAGATTATTGGTTTCCTCTCAAAAAATAAAAAATAATAATAATATTAAAAGGTTATGGAGAGGAAAAGGGCATGGGCGGCGGAAGGGATAATATATTTACAATTGAAAATACAAAAGGGTTAATTTCACAAATCGTCCTCAATTTTTGGGTTAAATCTTAATTTCATCTCTAACTTTTTTTAAAACATCTAACAGCTCCCAACTTTTGATAAATACACACAAATCGTCTCTTTTTATACTATTTCACAAAATTTTTAACAAAAGAACGATTATACATCTCTTAAACTTTTTAAATTTTTTAAAAAAAGTTTAAAAATAATAAAAAACTTAAAAATCAACCCACTCCACCTTGCGTCCCTCTCCCCTTTGGCAGAGTTCTGGTGGCCGGAACGATCCATTCTAGCGGCCACAAATGGGAGGTGAATTTCTCTCTCATTTTGCTGTCGGAAATGGTAGCAAAATCGCTGTTATTTCTCGCAGCATTACCGTTTTCTAGCAGCACAAAATGAGGGGGTTCAACTATTTTTGATGGCAAAAGGGGAGGGATTCACCCCATTTGTGGCCCCGGCCGTTGGAACTCCGACTAAAGGAGAGTGGGACGATGGGTGAGGTAGGGGTGAGTTGGTTTTTAAGTTTTTTATTATTTCTAAACATTTAAAAAAAAAGTTTAAAGGGGTATAATCGTCTTTTTATTAAAAATTTTGTGGAATAATGTAAAAAAAGACGATTAGTGTGTGTTTATCAAAAGTTGGGGATTGTGTAATGTCTCAATGAAGATTGGGGGCGAAATCGACACTTTACTCAAAAGTTGGAGATGATTTGTGAAATTAACCCAATAGAAGATTAGAAAAGACGTTAGAAAATGAAAATGAGGGGGTGTTCCGAGAATCGAACTCGGGACCTCTCGCACCCGAAGCGAGAATCATACCACTAGACCAAACAACCACTGTTGAAAGCTACCTGAACAAGCTATAATTGGAATACTGTGGTCGCACCGGCGCACCTTTCCCACGAGTTTCTCAGCGGGCAAATACAACAGATGAACAGAACATGGGGCGTTGTCGCCGTCCTACTCCACCTCCTGACCTCCACCCTAATGCGCTGCCGTTTTATCCTCGGGCCGACTCTCCCCCGCTTCCGTTCTTCTTTGAAAAGCCTGCCGATCCAGGCCTCTGCCACTCCGGTGCTCAGAAGTTTTCCACATAAATAAAGAAGAAAAGGCATAACGATCATCTCGGATCGTCAGTCGTTGTTATCCCGTTTGGCCGTTTCTTACATTAGTTATACGATTATCATTTTGCGTGTGGAAAGTATTTTCAGCTTAGTGCCACTTGTTCAAAATATTGCCGAGTAAAGAAGAGA
>CAVNYN010166137.1:529-24833 GCA_963692815.1 Nyctanthes arbor-tristis
CTCAAGTCACTCTTGTACATAAAAGAAGAGGAAAACACATCTATTTATAGGCTTTGTTTACTTAGAAGATAAGATAATTCCTTCTAGGATTTGGATTCCTTTTCCTCCAAGAACTCTTCTTTTTTCCTTTTCCTTTTCCTTTTCCTTTTCAACTTTGAATTATTTTTGACAATAAATCCAACAATTAGGCTATATGTCGCCGCTATAACCTACGCACAGGTTCCCACCCTCCATCATATGGTCGTCGCCATAGATGGTACCCTATAGGGACGCTTCGGTTTTTGTTAATAAGGTTTTGTCTTTGTTGCTCATATTTCTTGTAGTTATATATTCTTGTATTTATTTGGAAAATTAAAAAAAAAAAACCCTTACAAAAGAGAGATCAAAATCGTTGAACTAGAATCTAAAATGTTGGTGAAAGTTTCGAAATTGAAATGGCCATTTAATTTCATCATTGATTATGCGGTGCTACAATTATCAAAAGAAACATTATATTATATATATTTCATTAATCAAAATAGGACAAGTTCACTATCCCTCTTTGTTGATATTAGATTGCAAGAACCATACCTGCATATACTTACCACAAGAAATACTAAGTACCGTAATCTTTAAATGTTCACGGTAAATTTTGTCTTTTTCACTAGTAAGTTAACATACCAAATTTGAAATGTCAATTCTAAAATAAACTCTAATCCATTATAATTCATTAACTCACCATTTTTACTGTGTGTATAGGTGAGTTTAATGTTATTTAAATTTTTTTAATGCATTTTATAATTTTTTTTGAATTTGTTAGTTTTATTAAGATTTTTTAAAATAAGATGGGTAACGTATTTTTTCTATTATTATATATATACACGAAGGATTATATATAAGAATGTCTGTTGTCTTTTGAGCGATCTTGAAATTTACGATTACTAAGTCCATTAATCATATTAATTAATTCAATTAATGTATATTTGTGTTTTTACATTTTCTAATGGGGTTTAAATATTACAGATTTATGTTTAGATATCTAATAATATATTTTAATAATTTTTTCTACCTGTACAACGTACGGATAGTTTAACTAGTGTTTATAATGCACACTGTACATAATGTAATGTCAAGTGTCCAATATTATAATTAATTTGTTTATGGGTAATTATGTTACAACTACATATTTTGTTTCCACACCACACTTTCAATAAATTATTTTATATATTTAAATACTTGTATCTTTAATTACATAATTAACACCCCAAATTAAATATTTTATAAACATAAAACTAAACTACTCCTTTTGTTGTCCACCACAGCCACCGCTTCTACCCCTTTCTTTTCTTTATTGCAACGGTCCGTCCTATTAAAATTGAACTTTTTCTTCACCTCAAATAATTTATCTTCTAGGGCTTTGCATAATTAATGAAGGCGAAACAAAAATATCAAGTTCTTTGTTCTTTGGATAGAGCAAAGAAATATTTGAACTCCAACAAAATAAAGAAAAACGGAGAGTTATGCAAATTTAATTCATGAAACCTTTTCCAGCTAATATATAACTAATAATATAAATATATACTATGATAATGATTACAAGTAGTATGAAAATTTTATTTCACGATGGAGTGGAAAATTTTGAAGAACGATGCAAGCTCGGAAGGTAACGTGGTGTACGTCGTGGGTGGATCAAGGGTGCAGAGTTTTTACATGATATATTTTGTTTTATTTTTATTTTATTTTTTGAAAGGTGAATGCTTTCATGAATTTTTAATTTGTGGTGTTTGGATAATTATTATGTGAGATAATGGTAACTAGTGTATTTTTACTTAAGAAGGTTATATTTGTCAAATTAATGTAGTGTATTTATCAAAAATATATTTTGATTGTCGTGGGTTAAAAATGTGGTGGAACAAAAATAATTTGTAGTGGTAATATAATTGCCCTTTGTTTATTAATGCCACACTTGGCAATATGGATGGATCTAGCTAGCTATAGGTGGGATTGAAAATGTTTTAAAATTTTACCTAGAAAAATTTAGAAAAAAATTATTTTAGTTCTAGTTAATTGGTATTTTTATATTAAAGTCTATGTAATTAAAAAATTTCTCGATTGATTTGTCCATGCCCAGCAATAATTTTCTGGCAACGTGCACTGTGAAAATTGTCCACCAGTTTGTAAATTCATTTACAGTACTTGATAGAAACTCTTATGTATCGTAATTCATAATAAGCTATAAAATGTATATATTCATCCAATGAAAAAAAAAAAAACTCAGTGCCATATATCATATCTTCCAAGATTTTATAAGATTTTGGGCCTAATTCATTTTGAGTATATTGACTGTTATCCACCCCACTGACATTGTCTAAATATGAGAGTGGTTTTTACGCAAATATCGCCAAACAAAAAAATATTTAGGAATATCCATTGAAAAGATTTGTTAGGGGAAAGGCAGTAAAAATAATCTGAAATTCACTAATCATGTACTGAAATTTTTATCCACACAAATTGCATTTCGGCCATTTACTTCACGCGGCATTTTATATAGACTCAATTTACAGTGAGCCTTTGTATTTTTTATTACTTTATTATTTTTATTATTATTCATCTGTTACCTTTTTATATATAATTTTTAATTAAATATGAACATAAATGTGACTTTTTACAACTATATACGTGATCAACACTTTTTCGGTGAGTTTTCTTGGATATCTCGTGTTGCCGGAGACTGCAATCATACCACCAACCATTGTATTTCTCAAGTATTATAGCTTATAGAAGAATATAAAGGAGAATGACAATAAACTGAATAATAACAATAATAATGGTATAAATTTTAATTATTATTTTTCAAAAAATTAAATTCTTAAATACAATGATTTATAACTGTCACCATTAATCTTAAATGGTGTGTTTATCATTTTAGGTTTATTCTATTGATTATTGTTATATCCACATTTATCAAGATAAGATTAACATATAAATGTTTTTTTTCGTGGAATATCTATTCGTAAGTCATTTTATTTACTCTTTCACATTTTTTAGAGGGAATGGTGGGACCAGACAATTGTCTGGTTTGCCTTTATATGGACATATTTGATCATTCTACTAGTAAAACTCTTATATTGATTTGGGAAATTAAATGAAAAAAGTTGTGGAGAACTAGAGATTATGCATGGTCAAATGAACCCTATCTAGTCTAGTCTACTCTAGAATGCTCTATAATAGTGTGTTTTTTATTTTTTTCAATAGAGTGTTACAGAATAGTTGTAAGTATATTTAGGTGAAAGTTTAATAGTTTTTTTTTTTTGGGTGGGGGGGGGGGTCATTTTCCAGGTTGAAGTATACGCATGCCCGTCACCATTTGTCAAGAATTAATGTCAAGCTCATTTCTAGAATCCACTTAATGAATTTTAAATTTATTAAACATTAATCAACATCAATTCCATAAAAAAAAACAGGTGAGATCTTTTTTTTTAAGTGCAATCACATTTAATTATATTTATTTATGGTTTAAAAAGTGTATAAATCAGCGTATAAATTGATGGTGATAGATAAAATCAGTCGTATAAAGCATCATATAAACTCCTCCCCTATTTCCCCATTGTATTTAAAAGAAAAAAAAAAACTTATTACTTTTTTGAATTATATTATTTCAGTTTGGGCTTCTTAATCTAATTATTATTATCAAGTGCACAGTTCCACGTATTTGCTTGAAAAAAAAAAATCAGTTTCACCTATTTAATTGGACATTAAAAAATGTATATTTAACATGATACAAGATAAGACGATAGAAAAAGATAGATTTATAGTAAGTCTTTCCATCTAAACAAGTTTTCATATGGTAAGGAATGACATGGATATTATTTCTAACTAGTAACGGAGTTAGACAACTCACATGAACCAATCATATGGACCTACTATCTGAGGGCACCATATCCTCTCTCCTTATGGTCTGTAAATGTAAGTTGTTTGATTTCATTACAGAATTAGAAGTAGTCTCCAGAGATTTTCATCACAGAAGTATATCTACATTAACTAGTGCCACCTAGCCAGTATCTTAGAGCATCTACAATAGAGCTATTACATTTATATTGCTATATAAGCAAAAAGTTAGTGTTTAAGTGATTGTCAAACGACAATTTTTCCTAAGAAACTTGAACATGCTCCAAAAATGGAGCGTGATGTCTCATATGACAGTCATCAGAGCAACGTGAGTTGTGTATTATGTGAAGCCGTTTTTGTTCAATGGCTGTCATTTTAGATATCAGGCTCTATTTTGGAGCATGATCAAGTTTATTAGAAAAATTGGTTCTGACACCTCAACATTTTAAATTTAACCATCAATTATTGCTACATTGGAGATATTAAATTACATACATTAAAGGTGTTAAATTTAATTAGGAACAAAATGTATTGATTAGTTTTCATATTTTATTTCCCCAACAGTTCTTAGTCAACTGCTACTATCTATATATATTATTCTTAATTTTAGCTTTATATATATATCGTTTCACATACCTAATTTCCTATACTTCTATTTTTATTATCTAATCCAAGGTTCAAACAACCTAAATGGAAATTTATTCCTAATTTTCATTTTATATACTCATTGTTTCAAATACCTAATTTATTAAGATTCTTTTCTTTTATCTCTTCCAATATTTAAATACCGTAAATAAAAGAATCCTACTATTCTTACTTTTAGCTTTCTATATATAATGTCTTACAAACCTAATTTCTTAAAATGCCATTCACTTATATCTAACATAATAATTTAAACACCCTAAATAAAAAACATAATCGATTCTTAATTCTAACTTTCTATAAATATCCTCTCACATCAAATATATTTTATAGTTAAATCAATTATTATTATTAATCTTTCTCTAACTTGAATTAAATATAGATAACTAAAATCAATGATTTTTATTATTATTTCTTTAGCATAAATCAAATATAGATTAATCTTGATCAAATATAGATTAATCTTTAACTTAAATAAAGTATGCACAAAATTGTATATTTTCAACAATATTTATTAACTTTTCTTAATCTATATAAAAAAATAAAAGACGGAGGGAGTAATAATCTTTGTTTGGAAAAATGGGAAATAAAAAGCTGTCGGTAAATGGTCGATGGTACCCTTTCGACATGTGTTTTGAGAAGAAAGAGGTTGGAGAGAGGACGGGCATTTCCGGAAGTAAGGATTGGAGAAGGGATCTAGTATATCGTGTATCATGGAACAGAATGCAGACGCGAGCTTCCAAGCCGCGGATCCAGCTGGTAAGTCCACATTAGCGTGATCCACGCCGTCAAAGAATGCAATAGTATTTTATTATAATATAACCGAATCCACCATATCTTGCCCCCACAAGTGTATTGAACTATTTCATATGATCGTGTATTTTTAATTTTTTCAACACAAATAAATTATGTATATAAGCTATATCTTTCTAATTACATATTTTTAATTTTCTTTTTATAAACTTTATTGGAAAAGTTGTCACAAAATATCCCCTAGAATATTACAAATCTATATCTATATATTAATAAAAGTAAAAGTAAAATTAAATCTTTAGTTGGAAAAGGTTCAATTTGGTTTTAAATTCTGTTTGAGAGAATCTTTTTTATTTTATTTTATTTTTTTACTATATTGGTAGGTTACATAACCTACCACTACTGATAACCGCCCGCTACTTGTAAAAAAAATAAAATTGACTGTAAAAGCACAACCTCACTTTGCGGTAAATAAGGTAGTGGGCGGTTACTTTAACCAATACTAAAACGGTTTAAAAAAAAAGAAATGAAAAAAGTAAAAAAGAAGATAATGGGTGGTTATCAATAGTGGACAATTACGTATATTAGTGGAACAATTTAAACAATATATGTTTTGAAAAAAATAGTTCTATGAAACTTACTAATATATTGGAAATTACAGTAAAAAAAATGAAAAAAAAAATTATGTATATAAGCTACGCCATTCTAAAGTAAAATAAAATGAACTATGTCTTCAGAATATATCTTCTTTTGGTACTCTTGGTCTATTTAGTATGATTATGTATTTTTAATTTTTTAAATCCAAATTAATTATGTATATAAACTATACCTTTCTAATTATATTTTTTTTTAATTTTCTCTTTATAGACTTTATTGGAAAGGTTGTCAGTAAATATCCCCTAAAACATTAGAAGTTATCTACGAGTCAGAAAAGTAATATCAAGACACGTCGAGCTTGTTTTAAATTATTATGACTATTAATAAGAGTCAAAATTAATTTACAGACTTTAATTGTTTGTTATTATGACTACTAATAAGTATTCAAAATTAACTTCTTTTCGAGTACTCCTTAAAAAGTCAATATTCAATCAAAAGTAGTTCCACGTAACAATGTCTAGAGTTGTGAATCATGTTGATATGAAAGTACTTATATGTGATAAAGAATGAAGTATGAAAAACCAATTAATGAAACAACGAATGTTGTGTTTAATGAGGTTTTCCAAATTTTTTAATTTTTTTTGTTATCTTAAAATGCTACTTTGTTCATTACTTTAATTCTATATTGTTTAATTTCCTCACGTTAAATTCTTATCAACAAGATTTGACCGTACAACGCACAGAAGCAAATACTAATTATAAATTAAATGCAAAAGTAAATGAAAGAATGTCATTTTAGTTGTTAAAATAGTTGTTAAATTTAACAACAAAATGAAGTTGGTGTTGGTGTTAAAAATATTCTTTTAATAATTTTGTTAACATTTCTATTGTAGTTATGTTTTTCAATTGTTAACTAATACATGTCTTTAAAACTTGATTTAGCAACACCATTGTAGATGGTTTTAAGCATGATCCTGTCTAGCACGCGGTCCATGTCGTTACTCTTAGAGATGAAAAGTGAGTTTCGTTCTTTATTATTTTGAAAGCGACAATTAATTAATTATTGCTTAATCACATTTTTAGAAACAAAGTAAAAAAAATTAAAACAATAAAATGGGTTTATCAGAAGATGATCTATGATAAATTAACATGACAAAGATATTTGATCGTGCTTCAAATCCTACATTAACAATAAAGAATGCAACTAAATCAAACGATAAATGCTCGAACCATCAGAATCCCACTTAATCATTGAACTAAAAAAGATTGCATAATCTACAAACCCTAATTTCTTTCCCTCATACACCTCACATGAAATCTTGAATTCAAATCTTGTCAAATTTGAATCCAAACCTCATAGTAATTAATATTCGTTTCTCCTTTTGTCATGAAAAGAGACGCGGAAAAATTAATTAATAACAAGAAATTCAGCACGTATTTATTGCGTGTCAGGTGGGCTGTGATATTTAAGGCACACTAATCAAACTTAATTAAGTCAACTTGAGTCCAACAGCCGAGATTTTGCCAAATTAATTATAAACAAATCCACATCACACGTACATTTCGACAGCCAGTTAAAACCTGTTTTTAACTAAATTAATCCTTAATGTTAACACAAAAAGAGACAAATTTGAATCATTAATTTAATCAAACTTGAGATTCAAAAAATCACTGCATGAAGCAATAAAGCATCCAAGTTTCTTCTTCTCCATCTCAGATTACTCAGTGATGTAGTATTCTTCTCACTGTCTCTCTCTAGAGTTCTATGTTTCTCACTCTAGAAGACCTGAAGCAGCTTCTGCCTACCTTTTTTTTTATTTTTTTTTAATAACCTTGAGATCTTCACCAGAAGAAGCTGCCACTCAGTTTCATTCTGTTGGGATTTAACCCTTTAAAGCCCCATTTTGGTTCTTTCATTTTCTCTACCTTTTCACTCTTTCTTCTTTAGTAAGCGACGACCTTTTCTCTCTTGTGTCTGTTTCAATATGATCAAATTCATCACTTCTGATCAATCTTAAATGCATTCTGATCATATTCAGCAACTCCCAGCTCTGAATTCATCAGCTTTGCCATTATAATCCTCAGAATCTCTGTTTCTTGTTCTCACTCTCTGTTTCATTTCAAGTAGAAAGTAGAAACTGAAGAACAGAGTACCTACCCTTCATCTTCTGTCCTCTGTTCTTTGATTTTCTTGATCCTTTCGTGATAATGGATTCCAAGAAGTTGATGGTGAGACCAAAGGCAATGCCCAAGCAATTGCTGTTGAAGGATTATTTGTTGGATGATTTCAGTTCGTGTTCGTCGAACGGGTTCAAATCATTTCCAAGAAAACAATGCTGCACCACTGTTCGATTCTTGATGGACATTGACTTGAAAAACAAGCAGCCAAACAAGTATTCAAATTTCAAGAAAAATTCACCGGTCGTGCCCCTTTTGAAGAACCCATCAAAATCTGCTTCATCAACTGCTTTTTCGCCACTTCAATGTGTCATCAATGCTGTGAAACACCTCCCCTTCGCCTTAAAGTCGCCAAGGGGACAGAAAAAGATCAAGAAATCAATCCTGCCAAGGAGCATTTCTAAGAAAATCCTCAAGAAGAGTTTCTGGAAAAGGACCAGTCACAAGGAGATTGAACGGTGGAAATCCATTGATCATTTGGTGGTTACGGAGAATTCTCCGGCGCCTCCGCTGGATTTGTCCGTCAGTTCAGTGAGCACTACTGATAGCAGCAGTGACAGTAAAAGTTCTAACAGCTGGTCGGAGAGTGACTTTACCGTCTCTGGCGATTCTTTACAGTGTTCAAGCGTCGGAACAAATGAAATCTCAGCTAAGCCTCCGGTGGAGAAGAAGGTGGTGGTGGTTGCTGCCGCAACAAACGGTGACATATCGATGGACTCAACCACCAGCAATGAAACAAAGGTGAGCTGTTATATTAGTTGGTGAACTAATTTCTAAACGTGAATTAAAGATTAAATACTGATCTTATCTTTTGGTAAAAGTAAGTGCTTTGGTCCACCTTATACAGAGCGTGACATGTGATGATAATTTTTTTCTGCGTTTGCTTGTCTTAGTCTAACTTTGTAAATTTGATTGCAAGAATGGTTTAAAGTCTTATGCATTTTCAAACAACTAACTGGGTATAAGTCGTTTCATGGATCCCCGAATAATTTAAAATGCATATTTCAAATTTTTGAAAAATAATTAAAAATGCAATAGGAATTAAAATTGGAGTTTTCACAGCGGTAAGGGTGGAGGGAAAATAGCTGAGTCAATACACGTGTGGGGGGCAAGGTATGGTGGATTCGGTTATATGATAATAAAATACTATTGGATTCTTTGACGGCGTCGATCACGCTAATGTGGACTTACCAGCTGGATCGGCGGCTTGGAAGCTCGCGTCTGCATTCTGTTCCATGATACACGATATACTAGATCCCTTCTCCAATCCTTATTTCCGGAAATGCCCGTCCTCCCTCCAAACCCTTTCTTCTCAAAACACATGTCGAAAGGGTACCATCGACCATTTACTGACAGCTTTTTCTTTCCCATTTTTCCAAACCACAAATGTATGGGGCTTCATGTCCCCTCATATCCTAATTTCGTATGCCAAAAAACAATCCGACTATAAAAATAGATCGGGCTCCAATTTTAAAGGCTGACTACCAATTATAGGGGATTACGTGTATTTTAAAATACACATGACCCCTTATAATTAGTAGTCGGACTCCAAATTCAGAGTTCGATATGTTTTTATAGAAAATTTATACCAAAAAAAGCCAATTTTTCTATGAAAACCACTTATTGCGTCACATGGCATCATTAGGCGCCCACATGTATACGTGGCATGGCACCTCTGGGCAACTATGTGTACACGATATGACTCTATATTTACTTATGGTCTGTATAATTGAAGATCACGGTCTCTATAGAAAATTCTACATGATATTGAATTCGACATCTAGAAAATGTTCACTTATGTGTTTTGCTTGAATCCCATGTTGGAACAATTTGTGAAGTAAGGAAATGTTTCTTGTGCTTAGACTCTGAATTTTTAGATGAAACTTTCTAGTAGGTGTTTCTATACTTTCTTTTCTCTTCTTTTTTTAAATAAAGAAAACAAAAAGTTAAACATGAATTATTTGAGGGTTGCAATTGGCAGTTAACTAAAGATTCTCAATAATTGTTAAATAATTAGACAGATTTGGTGTCAACTTTGTCTAGTAGTGGAGTTGACTTTTGACACATTTGATACCTTCTTGGGATTTACTATCTCCGTCATAAGAAGATAATCTATGTCAAATTTACACACAGATTAAGAAAATTTATTTAATATTATTGAAAAAGTAAAGTTTAACATCATTTACTTATTATGTCATTTCATTTATTACTTATTTCACTTTAATAATTTTATTTTTTTAATAACTATGCGTATTAGATGAGGGTATATAAGAGAACTCATATTTTAATTATTTTTTAAAAAAAAAACTTGACCATATCTTGGGACGATAAAAGAGGAAAGATAGACCATCTTTTTGGGACGGAAGTAGTACCTTTTAACCATTTACAATTTTTTTTTAATTATATATGAATTAGCATATCATAGTAGTTAGAAAGTTCCTATTATTGTTTTCTTTTAAGAGATTAGAGAATCTAGCATTTAAATTTAGTGCCCGTATGAGAAGTTTTCAATAGCCAAAGTTATTTCTAAATCTGTTTTGATAATAGTATAAAAATGTCACTCTGCTTAACATAATTTTTTTTTTTTTTTTGACGAACTGCTTAAAATAAATTGAAATGTAAATCTTTTATACAAATTTATAAAAAACAGAAATCGAGACTGTCATCATAGACAGACTCGTAAACCTTTCTTGTCGAAATCAGGTCATAGTCTAAAAACATGTAATGATGATAACACTTATTACAATTTATGAGGGAACCCACCTGGGGTTGTGCATAATGTCTATATTTATGCTCTTTGTTTGTAGGGCCTTTGTAGTTATTATTGATTCAACTTTTTGTCCATCCAATTTAGAACCATTTTTCACAGTGACTGTATAATGAAACATCTTCCAATTTTAATAGATTTTCTTTTAAAAGAAATAATTGATCGATCGTTTGTTTCTGTAAATACTTTTCTAACTTGAATTAAAATAACAGGAAAAAGAATGGGGAAATGAAGAGAAGGAACAGTTTAGTCCAGTGTCCGTGCTGGACTGCCTGTTTGACGATGGCGATGAGGTCTCATCCCCTTTTCAGCATAGAGTTGACATGATGGAAGGTCTGTTCTGGAACTATCTCTTGTTTTTTGTTATATGATTAGCATGCATGAGCCAATATCTCGAGCTGGGTGGGGCCCAGTTGTAGTCCACGTGTTGCTGCTGGACCCACCTCGATAGTAGCAGTTTCTACCAAATGCTTGATTATGTTCTCTCTGAATTTATACCAACATAAAATGTGACAAATTGATGGATAGGTTCCAAGAAGAAGCTAATGAAGAAACTTGAGAGGTTCGAATGCCTTGCTCAACTTGAACCGGCCAACTTGGCTAAACGATTAGCAAGTCAGGGGTTGGACGACAATGAATCAGTCGAATCTTGCCTGCAGCATTCCGACGAAAAATTCATTTCAGATATCGAAGAAGAGGATCAAGCTGAAAAGAAGGCATTGGAACTACTTGGGTTGATGAAATCCACAATGCCATCACTTTGCCTCAAACTAAAGGCAGAAAACTTGTTGCTGGATTACTTCAGGGAAAACATAAGCAGCGAATACTTAAATTCGGAGAAAAAAAGCATCGAGAACAAGTTTTATGACGAAATATTCGAGGAGGCAAAAGATTGGATCAATGGACAGCTCCATGAATTATTTCTTGAATGGGGAGTGCAGAAGAACAGACGAGCTTATGTTAGAGACATGGAAAAAGGAAAAGAGTGGAAAACATTGGATGAACAAAAGCAGGAAGTGGCTTTAGAGTTGGAAGCCGAAATTTATGGTTCCATTATTAACCAAGTTTTACTGGACCTTCAATTATGAGCTCTAGAGACCATATTGATCCGACCCACCTTGATTCTCAATAAAATTTTGACATTTCAAAATTTCAGTGACAGGTTAAGATTTTCATGTAAATGTAATCAACAGAGTCGGACGCGGATGAGAGATGGTGAAATTTTGAAGTTCTTTTAGGAGAATTCTCGGTGGGTCTTCACTTTCTGCACAAGATTTTGTGGCATGTAATCTTGGTTTTAACCTCTGGTTAGAGAGGACTATGATTAGTCTATAATCTATATTAATATGAATTAATAATGTTTTCAATCTCAGGTTAACCTGAAAGTATGATGTCTTGAACCGCGAAAATGCAATATTTTGAAAAGCGCGGCCAGGCGTCACTGAGTCCTTCTGCAAAACTAATTATTAGTTCTATTAATGTATCAATATAGTTATAAAATGTAATAAATCATTAGTGGTTTATCAAGAAACCAATACTGATTTCTTACAATTTACAATTGTATTGGTACATTAACATAACCAATAATTCATTGGGTGATTATCACATTACTACTATTTTGTCATTCAATACAAGTATACCAAATATACAATGTCACTTACTTATGTCTCATTTTTCATATCTCCTCGGAATATTTGTTATCGAACATCATTGAAAAACCGAGTAAACTCAAAGCCTTAAATGGTTAAACGTGAATAAGTGCATGAGCATGAATTATGTGGGCCTTGTCAATATATTTATTTATTTTAAATTTGTAATGACCTAGTTGAAACTAATCCTAAACCGAAGGGCCAAACTAAAATCCTAAAATGGCCCCAAGTGCTATTCGTTATATGAGAAGCAAAGAAGAGGTGGCGAAGGAGATAGTCCAGTAGCAATAGGATATCCCTTATAAGGTCTTCACTCGTGTTTGAGTCACGTGCCACCCACCCCTCATTCCCATTTGTAATTATCAAAAGAAGCAAAGAGGAGAAGAAACAAGGCGCATGGTTGTAGAAAGTAAATATTCGTTTACAGTCTTTATATTCTATTTGATAGACATACATTCAATTATACACTGAAGGAAAAAAAAAAAAAATCCCCTTTTCAGCGCCTAAACTTCACCTGAACGCACACTGCTCACAAAGCTTGAAGCTTATTTTAGTATAAAATTCCAAAACCTCTAGGAGGTTTTGTTACAAAAACTTCATGAACATGTGTCATTCTCTTATACACATTACATGGAAGTACTCGAGACCAACACATATCTTGAATGTTCTGTAATAAAACCTCCTGAAAGTTTTTGAGCATTATTAAATATTATTGCATCAATGCGTCGATTGTTATTCTTGAATAGCAAAAACTTGTTATGTTTTATGATAGACAGCATATAAAAATCATAATCTTGTGGGGTACCAATTTGATCCGATCCAATCCGACCAAAAACCCGTAGACCGCTAATACACATGGGGCAAAAAAAGCCCCCTTCCATGGGTTGACAGGCCGGTTCAAGTCGGCTTGACCAGACCAAACCCCCCTATTTAAATTTAAAATATGTAAAAATAGAAAATTTTCAAACACTAAAACCTCCCACCTAATACAAGCCACGTGTATTTCATACACGTAGCGTACGTCTACATAATACATACTGGGTAGAAAGTTTTGTAACAAAACTAAATGGAGTTTTGAAAAGTGACTCATGTAAAAATATGAAAGGAAATTAACATTTTTTCCGAAAATTTATTAAATTAAATAATATAAACCGGGTGGAAAATCATCCCAACCCAATCCTCCCCAATTCTTTGGTGGGTCACGGTGCGACTGGGGTAAGAAAAAAACTTCGCAGGGCGACACCGTTGCCATCCCTACAATGTTCTGAAATCCGCTATCAGTGTGGATCTGCCAAATGGCAAAAACAGCTCCCCAAAAATCTATTTCAACCATGTCGATGTCAAACAGGAGTTACTAAAAAACAACTCTTTAGCTCAATAGAAAAGTAACTAACTTTAAAAGCAAGCTCTTCTAACAGATTACCGCACCCATCCAGCGTCCAAATTCAGAATCTTGACACTTGCTAATTTTACAAATAAAAGGATCAAGTGTTATTCTGAAACTGAAAACTCGCAAAAGAATCAAATGCTAGAACCTCCATGGGCCAAAAGTCTGTATATAAGAAGGCATGCATTTATCCACATCAAGAAAACTGACTTCTGGATTCATCAGCAATTCTCATTCATGGTGCTTTCAAAACCTTGCCACGGTATTCGCCCAGAGCCCAAATTGGAAATATATTCCTGTATGCAGCGTAAGTAATCATGCAGTTCTTATTGAAAACTCCCATGATTTCCTGGAAACATCCAAAGACGATAGAAATGGAGAAGGTTATGACAAAATGTCATTGCTTAAGGAATCAGGTGTCTCATCTCATAAGAAGTTTTCATACCGTTCAAACAATTTTTCCAATAATAACTGACAATGCAGATAAGGATCAACTGACTTGATGCAAAATTCTAACCAGCACAACCCTCCTATAACTTTCTATACGATGAGCGTAATGGCATTTAATTTCATAATGTATGTTATTGATCATTGACTAATAAGCTTTTAAAATTGATCTAGATTGAGGTATGCCACTTGCAATTTTCCATGTGGGTGCATCAATAATACTTTGAACCAGTATTCGTCAAGTGATGGGAAATATTGAATTTGCGTTGGGCCAAGCATGATTAGTTTTAGCTAATTAAGGTTTTGATATTTCAAGTTCTGATCTGTTAGACGTTCTATGAAGTTAAATTCAGTTAAGTTATTCAGCTGAAACCGCTAATTGATATTAAAGTACCATCTTCAAGATTCTCCTCCCCCATGGGAACAAGAGCTTTGATTGGATTAGACTATTGAATTGAGTTGAACATAAAAATTTCTCCGAACAACACTATCTCCTTCTTTACGAGAACTTTCTTGCTTTCTTCCATCTTCCTAACTTTTCTTTAGTTTGCCTCCGACCAAACGTCAGTCAAAGCTATAATTCAGTGTTTCCTTCCCTCTTTATCTCTTTTCTTTACAGTCATCAGAATGATTAAAGGTTGTAAGTATAAATCAAAAGCTTTGAGTGCAACAGAATTACCTCCTGTGGAAAATCACCATTTTCACACTGAGAATTTATTAGGAGCTGTGCTGCATGGTGCAAGGGTGTGGTATCTCTCTCTGCCTGCAGAAGAGATAGATGATTAAGCAAAATATGCATTTGCAATATTTACGATAGCATTGACGTAAAAGACATGATGCAAATGCACTGAAATATCATCACAGAAAATTATTTTACATAGAATCACACTAATCCAAGAAAGAGCCAAATTTCAAAGTATTAAATCAAATCAAAGATAAGCTGCCAAGAAGATTGCAATGAAATGTATGAAAAGGGGGGGGGGTGCAATTACGGAGACGGTGGATGGGCAAAAAGAGAAAATGAAAATACAGACTGTTACAAAATCCTTTTGTCTTTTCCTTGGCCAACTTATTACAAGAAAATATGCAACTAAATGAAATCCATTCATGATCCTGAAACTGTAAATAATAATGCAAACTCTCCTACATCGTTCGTTCACTTTAAGCATAAAAGAGTAAGCAAATCAATCCCATCTTGAACATAGTACCAACCCCAACACTCCCAAAAAGAAGAAAAGAAATACAAAAAATATACAATAAAACAATGGAAGGATTAGAATACTTTTGATTTATTGCAAGCATATACCTGGCCAGCACCAATGAGAGCCAACATAGCCCATGCTGTATTTACCACATGAGCCCTGTTGCCTTCAAGATTTGAATAGACCTATAAAGATAAAGCAACAATAAAGAAGTTACTACCAATTCATTTTGCAGCAAACATTTCTGGGATGGAATTGGCATTAAATGATGATTAATTTTGACCTATAATTCCACCACAGTTTCCATCAATAATCTCAGATCAAGATTCCAGCAATAAATTCTGAAGAAATGTTTATGTTCAGCTTCTTATTTTATGCAGTCCACAAGAAAGGTAGACGTTAAGTATTTCTGTTTACCAGTGCCAAAAACCATATAGTGACAAGAATGCATGTTCAAATGACACAATCAATTTGGTTTTTGGGAATACAAATATAAAATATACAGACAGATCAATAGTCTGCTGCTGCTATTTAACTGCTAGAGTTGCTGAAGAAGGTAATATGTAGTCAGCCAAAACACCCAATGACTTCCCCAATGGAATTTCTTTAATTTACAAATCTGCAAAAGCAAGAGCCTATATCTTTAAAGTTTTGAGCCTTGGTCAAAACCGACCACCAATTATGTTCAGGAAAACAAAATATAGTTCCACCATATTTGAAGTAGAGAAAAAGATAATCAGTCTTCAATGAGAATTTTCCCTCTTAACTTGCGCTCCCGGGCATCATTGAATTTCTGAGACTATTCAAGATACCAAGAGAAACTACACTTATAATTAAAGCTACCATAAGCATGCTCCAAGGTTTATTTCATTTTTCTCACACACAAAGGCAATCTAGTCATCAATTTTTCCTTTGTAATTATCATCTAAATATTACACTTCCCGTGTTTTCTGAAATGGCTGAAGACCACCAGTTTTTGTAAGAAGAAAAACAAAAAACAAATAGGTACACCAAAAGAAAGAAAAGAAAAGGGGGAAAAATCAACAAAATGACAACAAGAACAGTCAGAAATATTATAGATAACATCAACCTTGTTCTGGCATGAAAGGTAGCTCTCTCCCCATCCACCAGAAGGAAGCTGTTTAGATAACAAAAAATCACAAGCCTTGCGAATGCTAGAGCAATTGGTGAAGTTCCGCCCAGCAGCAAGCAGACCTAATACCCCAAACCATGCCCCATAAGTAAAGCAAACACCCCATGAGCCATACCTGGCAAGAAATTTTTAACAGTAAAATGCATCTTAGCATTTAGTGACAGTTGATGTTTGAAGTTAATCAGAAGAAACCTTCAAACTACTTGAACTATAAATTTTGAGCAAGCAAAGTTTGGAACAGGCTGAAATATACAGATTGTTAAAAGCACAAAATTAACGTATGAGTAAGGCCCATATCCTTCCATTGATAAAAGAACAAAATTAATGTATTAGTAAGGCCCATATCCTTCCAAGTATGTTAAAGAGATTGGGGGGGGGGGGACTCACCAAGAGCCATCTGTTGCCTGTATCTTTTCAGTGAATTTTGCAGCTTTTTCAATACAACGATCCACTTCTTCTTTTCGGTGCCCAGGGTACAATTTCTTAAATGCTGTCAAACCTTGAATCGCTGCTGAAGTACATTCAACGTAGCTGCATGGCCGTTCTAAGTTGATTATAATCAATAATTGAATGCATCTAGCATCTAATTCCAACTAATAACGAATTACACACTACACAAGAACTGAAGGAATATGTGCCATTGTTTCTGCATGTGTCACCAACTCTTCTTGTCCACAGAGCTCTAACGATCAAAACTACCCACTATGTTACTCCTCAATGCATTTAAGAGTCAACATAAAACACCAGAAACTCAAACGAGAGCAAAACATATTTATCATTATATATTTTTGGATTATTATGAATCAGGAAATCATGTAGAAAATGTTTGATTTATTCTACAACTAATTCAAGCAAAGCTGCATGCTGAACCAGTTTCATATAACTTTTGACTTTATTTGGGCTAGTGAAGAACTTGTTCTTAACTCTAGGGCTCATTAATTCCTATATAACTTAAGCGACATAGTAAAAGCTTTTCAATTCTTATATTAACAGGTTTATGTACCGGATTCCATTCACTCCACAGGTTGGTAACTAATGATCAGCTATGTCTACAGAGATTTTGAAATTGTTTGTGATGATCACATTAGGACAGTATAAAGGAAATTTTAAGAAATACTAAGGTCTTGTAGGGTCTATGTATTTCAATTTCAGAGGTTTAATGGATCTAAAACATATCCCCAACCAACACCAATAACCATGGTCGAAGAAACATAGCCTTCCATGGATCAGCATGAGTACAAGATTAACCAACAGTTCTTCCATATATTTTCATTAGATCAATAGACTAACAACATAAATAAATCCTACATAGAAGTAAACAATTATAGATGGGTGCAGATCTTACGGATAATCAATGACAATATCACCAAAAGTTTCAGCAGGGTTGATCAACTGGAACAAACAAAATTGATCTTCAGAGCCAGATCATAAGCATATAATTATACTGAGCACGCATGAATGCATAAATACCCAATCAAGTTTGTAATGTGAAATACATTGCACAGCATGTTACTTATCCTCATATTATTTGCAATTGTAGCCTTTGCACATTTTTCATTACAAAAATAGAAGTTAAATAGCTTATGAAGACACCATCAAATTAAACAATGCCTGTCAGCAAGATAGAATGGAGAGCTCGAATAAATAACACGAAAATAGATAATGCACCTAACAGGACAGAGAGCGTCTAGTTGAATCAGTTTGGAATGGACATAAAGAATTTGGTCTTGAGCTACCAACTATATCGCAATAAAATTGAAGTAATAGAAGTATAACATATGCATCTGAAAAGATAAATCGGGTCAAACTTCCCAAAGTACCCAACACGACACTAAAGAAGATTCCACAGTAAACATGTAAGAAATACATTAAAGCAAAAGTACCTCCAACCAACTATAGGATCTTGTGAGTTCGTAAGTTGCAAATCCACCCTCATTATTCTGCAAGTATGACAGGGAAAGGCATCTTCAGAGAATTGGAGAAAGTGAGTGTGTATTAAACAAACACACATGCACACCTACGGATGCCGAACCAAAGGAAGAGCTCACAAACTCAAACAATCCGCAAGTTGTTAAGATAAGAACTCACACGTTCTTGAGAAAAATCAAGATGAATTCTTGAAATAATGTTTATTCATAAAAGTAGGGTTATTCAATACAATGATATAAGTCATATATTTATAGAGTTCAAAATAACCCTAATGGACCAAAATAACCCTAATGGGCCAACATAACCCTAACTCTAAGAAAAAGCCCTAACTTGGAAACCAAGTAATAATAAAAATCTAATTAAATTAGATAAACCTTAATTCAAAATAACAATAAATTAAAATAAGCTAGATAAATAATTATATCCTTTGAGGATATGCATCATTCTCCCCGGCTGAGAAAAGCTCGACTCCGGCGAGTTCGATTGTAGCTTCTAAACCATAGATCGGAAGAGCACACGTCTGAATAACCACATTAAGCATAACTCTAACCAAGGAAGGTGATTTTTAGTGCGAATGAAACACTGACAGAAGACCTTTGTAAGTGACATATGGTGCAACTCATCCAAAATAACATCCATTGAACCCACAGTAAGAGTAGCACGTTGTAGCATGGTAGAAGCGTCTGCAAAAACCAAAGATTGCAGGACTGGTAGCTCTAACGAACCCCGACAAGATAACAATTTGACAATATTGAAATTCGAACTTCTATTCAAGTGCGATGGCTAGTCAACCAAATTATTTGCAAGTTTTGAATCCATGACCTTGTTCTTAACATGTTTTGGAAAGCGACTTAAAGAGATACGAAGTAAAACATAAAAATTTTCTTTAAAAGAAATATGCCAACTATGCACATTCAAAACAAGCAGATAACTTTCATTATTTAAAATATTTCTATGTTTGATCTCAGCATGCGAATTATGAAGATAGTTAACAGTGGGTTGGATTGGAATAATATGAAGGAAGTTAGTACGCAAAAGTCTGATATCAATAGGAAATGAGTGCAATCTGACAAATGCTTTGGCAAAGAAAGTGGCAACACGACGCTCTTCCGATCTCATGAGGTAACTCCACATGAAAGGTATGCTTTAAGTCATGTAAAAGAATGGTGGAGTTGAATCCTGTGTTAGTGCTTACAACTGTATCTATTGCAGTTGTATCGATGGAAGGTAAGGTCACAAGAGGAGACTCAATATAAGGCTCAAAACTTTCATTCTCACGGTCAGAGTACTGTATAGGCTCAAACATGTCATCCTCACTATCAGAAGCCTCTATAGGGTCAGTAATATAGATATGATCATTTGAAGTGCAAGTTGATACACAACAAATAAGCTTAGGCATATTAGGAGTAGATGACTTAGACTCGGAGTTCAATTTAGGTATATGATTCTCTTGACACAATTTTTTGACTTTTTCAACACCCAAAGCATAATCGTAGGCTTCTTGTAACGACTAAGATGGGAGTATGAACCAACTTTTTATGTTGGGATCCAATCCATCTATAAATCTAGAAGCAACGACATTTGGAGCTTCAAACATACCACAACTCCTAACTGATTGGTTGAAGTGAGTGAAATATTCATGAACAGTGGATGATCCTTGCTTATAATGGAAAAAGAATTGGTCTAACAACTAAGTTTGATAATAGGTAGGGGCATATCTATCGCTTAAGAGTCGTTTCATCTCATCTCATAAAGTAATATGACGTTTTTCTAACACTTCAATGTTTTGCCTAATTATTCTCCAATAACGTCTGGCAGTCTCAACAAGTGTTAAACTCGCAAGATTAATGCAACGAGAGCCACTTATGTGATGCGAGTTAAAAAGATTTTCCAGACCATGTATCCAACCAAGAAACGCTTTAAGGTTAGATCCATCAGAACGTGGGGTTCAACTATAGTGCCTTGTGCATCACAGTTTGTAGGATAATCAGTGGGGTATGAATAACCAATAGATTGGGAGCATGGACGATAGAAGGAATTATCCATGCTGACAAAAAGAAAGTGAATTGCCAAGAAAACAAAATTATATTAAATAAATGAAGTTATAACTTCCTAAATATAGAAAAAATAAAAAAAATAAAAAATAAAAAAAATAAAAGCAAAAAATTTTTCCTTTTTTTTTTTTTAAAAAAAAATAAGTAGATGATGACTAGCCAACACTGTAAATAAAAGAGTGGAATTCAATTAAGATCCAAAATTATACCTTAAAGGCAGTAGAAGGAGCATTAAATAGTTTCGAAATATTTGTCTAGCAGCTGTAATCCATAGCAATAGAAATATGTTGGGAAATATTCTGGGGCTTGTAATTGCTGACAAATCAGATCTGAGTTGTTATCTTTGGGCTGCAATTTTTCTTCCTGGTGAACAGTAACTTGTGTGAACAGTAACTCGCGTGAATAGTGCCGGCGTGAACAGTAAACAGTGACTCTCATGAATAGTTGGAGAATCACCGTGACTTGTTGAAAGACCAAACTTGATTGACTGCATGCTTAGAAGATAATGTTTTTTTGCCAAGTGTGCGTAGCATAAATTAGGTAAAGAGAATCAAACTAGGCTCTGATACTAAAATTGATGCCGAACCAAAAGGAGAGCTCGCAAGCTCAAATAACCCGCAAGTTGTTAAGATAAGAACCCACAAGTTCTTGAGAAAAATCAAGATGAATTCTTGAAATAATGTTCATTTATAAAAGTAGGGTTATTCAATACAATGATACAAGTCATATCTTTATAGAGTTCAAAATAACCCTAATGGGCAAACATAACCTTAACTCTAAGAAAAATCCCTAACTTGGAAACCAAGTAATAATAAAAATCTAATTAAATTAGATAAACCTTAATTCAAAATAACAATAAATTAAAATAAGCTATATAAATAATTATATCCTTTGAGGATATGCATCACCTACACACATATATACATGCTGAAAATGCAACCGACCCAACCCAAAGGAGATCAATAAGGAATAAATTTACCAAAGAAAATTTTAAAATTGTCACAATGGAGAGAAGCATTTACATTCAAAGTCTTTCTAACATTTGTAACTTAAGAACGATCCCAGTTTTTAACATTTTGATTGAGTGAGTAAGATATATTCACCATTCCCAAGATAGAAATATTTCAGTAATTCTCAGTCTTACATTAATAATGTATATAACATAACCAGAGAAGAAACATCCTTATTTACATTCACCTCCTTTATATGTTTATCTGATGTTGAATCTTTCATTAAATGACACAAGGATGGATGATAATTCAAAGACAAACATTTTTATAGTTGACCATTGCTTGTTCAACCAGATGATAATCTTGTCATTTTAACACTTCTCACACTTCCCACAGCAATCTAAGTCTCTTAGAAAGCAATTTGTGAATTTAAGCTAAGAATGTCAATTCTACAAAATCCACACCCAAACTCCGCTAAAGCCCATAACCTCAGGATAGCTAAGGGTTCTCTATTTCTTATGACTTTACCCCGGGATTTCAGTTTTCTGTATCAAATTCAGTGGATTATTGTAGAAAAATTCAGTGGATGAATTATAGTTCTAGAATTATAATTCTAGTGACTCTTTTTTCCCTTCGGAGTGGTTCAATGTCCCAAAAAACAGAGGTTACTGCTACACAGTGCTATATCAGGTGTGGATAAAGTTACTTTATTAAAAAAAAAAAAAATAGAAGTGCTAGAAATTGACAGATAACCAATAATGATCGTAAAAATGCATTGTTGCTGACTATATGCAAGCAGCAGAAATCTTTTAAATATTTAAGTGTTATTACTTTGATCTTTGAGTATCAATTATTGCAACTAAAATAATCCAATCAAAAGATTGCAATACCTGTAATGAAAGGATAACATTTACAGAATCATACAATCGCCTTGTATCCAATGGTTCACCGACAATTTCTGCCGGTAGTTTTGATAATAAGAGAACTGCCTGGAAGTTAGACTAGGTTATTAGAAAGATTGTGAAAAATAAAATACACATATTCTTCGGGTTAAACTAAATAGTACTTTCAAACCCTCTGCTGTGCAATCTGAAATGGGCCATCCGTGGTCTGCAGTTGAAAAGGGCCAAGCTCCTTTGGATATGTGGCGATACCAATATTTAAGATCACCTGGGCAATCTTCTAACACCTTTCATTCCAAAAAGAGGAAAAAAGGAAAAAAAAAAAAGGGAAAACTTAAACTAATTGGCATGGATGATCAGAAAAATTATGATAACAGAACACATACCACAAATGATATTCAAGAAAAGGATGTATTTTACCTGTGAATTTTTAATGTAGGCATGTGCTTTTCTTAGAGTTGTACCAAATTCTTCTACAAGCTTCGTTGAGATGATAGCTTGAACGGCAAAAGCAGTGTCCCATAATTGACTTCCATTATATCCCTGCAATATAATGATTTCCCCTAGTAGTATTACATATACTGTAAATCATTGTATTGAAACAGAATTACAATGCACATGAAAGAGAGCAACGTCTCTAGAAGAGTGCTTTTCACATCAAAAGAATGACAGGGCATAACATTTATATATCTCAATTCCAAACACTTGAACCTTACTCATTTAGATTCCAATTGACAATTCAGTCAGGACACTATTTCCAATTGAAGTATAAGCAAGCTGACAGATGACAAATGGTAGCAACAAAGTTGACGGCATGCATAGAACAAAAAACCCTATCTTAATAAAGGAAAGCGTGGTGTCTGTATATATAAATGAGAAATTATGGTAGCTGTAGCTTGATATGAAATTTTAGAATTCTGACCTGCATTTTCATGCCATCTTCAGCAAGCCACAGGTAATCGTAGACCCTTGGGAGATGCAACTTGAAAGCTTCAGAATTTGGATCTTCCACCCAGCAGCAAAGCATGTTCAACACCTGCAACAGTTGTGTACGTATATATTTTTTCCCAGGAGGAGACAAAAAGATCAAATATATTAACAATTGCAACCTCCACTTCGTCATTTAACATTGAAACAACCAAAGCAATACCACAGAGACTCCTAAATATATATGTGACCCACTTGACTACTTTAAAAAAAAAAAAAAAGAAAAAACGAAAAAAGAAAGGGAAAAAGAGGAAAAGTTTGAACAAGAAATGACCATCTCAATTTGCATAGACATTGAAATAAGTTCAATTTGCATTGCTTAGTTTGGCCAGATCAGATTTTTATGAGATGGAGACTTGACGGTTTTCCACATCTACCCGCCAGGTCCCAATTTGAGCTAGGGAGAGACATAGACAGAGCATATGGAAGTGGACCAGGAGTCAGAATAGTTCCGGGAGAGGAGTTTAAACAGCAATTCACAGCAAGCACAATGCACTGTTTCGCGACATTCTGAAAGAGAAGGGCGGGGAGTGTGTGTGTTATTCAAGTTGTTCCCCCCCCCCCCCAAACCACAAATGAATTTAATTAACATTTCATCCATATTCCAGGTAAATCTCCAACACATTCATACAATAGCATGTGAGACGTTCTGGAGTAGACCTTGTTCACAGGGCCAATGCATATGTAACGGGTATTTTCATCTTCATAATGTATGTGCTCCATGACAGTACGAAGAGCCATCTCTCTCAACCTTTTTCCAGGCCACCGCATAAAAATTGGTTCAAAAAGCTTATCAAGAGATGCCCATAAAATATCTTGTATAGATCGGAAGAGCGTCGT